>PVKP010040078.1:0-19719 GCA_004027715.1 Plecturocebus donacophilus
TTCAGCACTCACTTACTTATGAGTGAGAGCATGTGGTGTTTGGTTTTCTGTTCTTGTGTTAGTTTGCTGAGAATGCTGGTTTCCAGCTTCATCCATGTCCCTACAAGGGACATGAACTCATCCTTTTTTATGGCTGCATAGTCTTACATGATGTATATATGCCACATTTTCTTTATCCAGTCTATTATTGATGGGCATTTGGGTTGGTTCCACGTCTTTGTTATCATAAGCAGTGCTGCAATAAGCATATGTGTGCATGTTTCTTTATAATAAAATGATTTATAATCCTTTGGGTATATACCCAGTAATGAGACTGCTGGGTCAAATGGTATTTCTATTTCTAGATCATTGAGGAATTGCCACACTGTCTTCCACAATGATTGAACTAGTTTACACTCCCACCAACAGTGTAAAAGTGTTCCTATTTCTCCAGATCCTCTCCAGTGTCTGTTGTTGCCTGATTTTTTGATGATCACCATTCTGACTGGCATGAGATGATACCTCAATGTGGCTTTGATTTGCATTTCTCTAATGATCAGTGATGATGAACTTTTTTCTGATGTTTGTTGGTTGCATAAATGTCCTTTTGAAAAATATCTGTTCATATCCTTTGCCTACTTTTTGATAGAGTTTTTTATTTCCTGTAAATTTGTTTTAGTTATTTGTAGATTCTGGATATTAGCCCTTTGTCAGATGGGTAAATTGCAAAAACTTTTTCCCATTCTGTTGGTTGCTGTTTCACTCTAATGATAGTATCTTTTGCTGTGCAGAAGATCTTTGGTTTCATTAGATCCCATTTGTCTATTTTGGCTTTTGTTACCATTGCTTTTGGTGTTTCAGTCCTGAAGTCCTTGCCTATGCCTATGTCCTGAATGGTATTGCCAAGATTTTCTTCCAGGGTTTTTATGGTGTTAGGTCTTAATAAGAAGCTACTAAATAAGAGCATCTCTCATATAAAACTTTGCTTAACATTATGCCTATTAAGGAGAAGATACTGTATAATTGTTATTTGGTGCCTAGATCTTAAGCCTTTTTATAACATAGGTAAAACAAGAGTGAAGAAAGAGCTTTCTTTTGGCCTGTTTGTTCAGAAAATTTCAGAAGGTTGTTATAGAGGGCAATTAATCATGCGCCAAATCAATTATCATTTATGAAGCCCAGTGTTCATAATGTATTTCATTATTATTGATCTAAAAGAGAAACACCTTAGATATTATTTGTATGTGTGTGCACATGTGTGTATGAAGAAAGGAAAAAAATAGCTTTACCTAATATGAAAATATACAATAGTTTTTCATATTTGGCACTGCTGATTTTAAAGCATTATGTTACGTATATGGAACAATGAATTTTAAGATGTACACAATTCAGTTTTTAATGGATTTATATATATATTTAGATAATCGATCAAATTTACATTTTATGGAGAGTCAGTATTGTAATAGGAATGTAATCTGGAGCCACATTTCCTGGGCTAATTACCTAAAATACACATGTATTAGTGTTTCTAACTATATAACAGAGACCTTATGAAAATTTAGTTAATACATGAGTCATGCTCAATATAGTGGTAAACACAAATAGTAATATTTGTGGTTAACACAAGTAGTAATTATCATTACTACTGTGACTAGTATGACCACTGATATATGTAAGCACTGAGTGCTGTGAGCACAAAGTCATGGGAATATAAATGGAGCAATGCTACAGTTTTAACATACTTTCACCACCCTCTTTTAAAAAACATGGTTTTGGAGGAATTTATATATGGGTATAGTTTCCTAGGTAGCACCGTTAAGCCACAAAAAAAGCACAATTATTTAGAGATTTAGAATAAACATATACAAAAAACAAAAACACAAATAAATACACATCAATGAGATGAGATGTATTACTGAATGAGACACGTACACATTTTGAGGACACAACAGTCAGTGCAGCTCCAGAAAACTTCACGGAGTGGGAAAAATCAGTGTTTAACTTTGCTAGAGCAACCTTTAGAAAATGAATCATAGTTATATATCAGTAAGGAGGGAATGGAAGAAAGCTTCTAGTAATAGGGCTGACTTAATGTACAAAAAAAAATCATTCTGAGAATGCTAAAGGCTATTTTTCAGATTATTACCTGTATAGTGTGAGGCTGGATTTCAATACATTTTGAGATCTGATATAAAGCATGTTTACTTCTTCCTAACTGAAATAGAAGAGAATCTAATATTTCTAAATAGGAGATATCATAATGAAAATGCCTCTACAAGAAGCTTAGTTAGGCAGTAACATCTGATTCCTGTTGCAGAGTATTGAAAATGGAGAGAAATGACCAGTAAAGACGATAAACACATTATAAAACAGGCAATTTACATTTTATCAATTTTGAGGTCTTATATAGGTAAAACCTTTTCGTATTTGTTTCTCTATTGAGCTTAATTGGTTTGTATTTATGTATTTCTTCTAAGAATTTAGAAATGATTAAAGATATTTGGATAAAGAAGACAATTGCATGTTGACATGTTCAATAAGCTGATGATAACTACAACATTGATTTTCAGTGAAGGCAGGCATAAATCTTTCACCATGGAGGCACAAAGAAAAATAAAATCATTTTTCCATGTGTATAATTGTGTACAACATCCTCTTGTATTCTAACAGGAAGCAGAGCTGTCTTGTTTTATATCCACACTTTCTTCTTCTCTCATCTTCCTAACAAAACAGAATATAAGTTATTCTGGGTCAGAAGTGGTTTTTCTTTTTTTTTCTAATTGGATAGTTCATGATTGGATGAGCCAGATATTTGAGACATCTATAGTAAGTCCTCACTTAGTGTTGCTGATTGGTTCTTGGAAACTGTGACTTTAAGCAAAATGACATGCTGTATGCCATAGAAACTTAACTTTTGTTTATATTAATTAGCCTGTGGTAAAAATGGTTTCATTTCACAGTACATCATTTCACTTAAATTTGCAGTTTTCAAGAAACTATCAATGACATTAAGTGAAGACTTACTACATTTCAAATGAAATGCCATTTTGAACCACTTCCTGCTTGTTCCTGGATCCATAATTTACACAATATAACAGATGTTTCCCTGATAAGCACAAAAATTTGGCTATATCATTTGAGGCATTTCAGATATCAAAACTCTGAGAAAGATGCCCTCACTATTAACATACATGTTTTATTAGCTTTATTTTCTCTTTCACCTTTCTTTTTTCAGCACTCTTCTACATTAATAAATGTTAATGTTTCATGATTAAAATCTAAAATATAAATAAATAAAATAGAATATATAAAGTACTGACATGCATAAAATGATTTTACTATGACAATTTTGAAATAAAAAACATAATTTGAATATATATTAATAGTACAGCATACTTTCATGAACATACATAAAAACAAACTGAATAATATCATTTTCAAGACTACTGATTCATATATTTAAATGACATCTATTCAAGACAGATGCTTATTCCAATTTTCACAGCTTTATTGAATTCATTTTTAATTAGTAATCCTGCTGATTCCCTCAGGCCTCAATTTAGTATACAAATTAGTGGATTATTAGTTTTGAGCCAATTTGATTTCTTTTTTGTTTATTTATTTCAGGAAGAATTATCCCTGCAGCAATTTTTTTCTACCTGCTATGAGCAGAGATTCCTTAGCTCTTATATTTTAACTATGTATTTATTTCAATCAGTTTTCTCTTCTTAAGACATTTATATATGAATGTGTGTTTGTGTGTGTGTAGTACATTGCAATCCAACTATAGCATTAATCACTTTGAATATGAATGTTTTAATAAGAATAGTTATTATTAGACTGGATGAAAATATAAGCCCCAACTCTATCTGTATGCAATAAATCCACTTTAAATATAAAAATTCTGATAGTTTAAAATTAAAAGCATGGAGAAACTTACCATGATAACCCTAAGCAAAAGACAGCTGTAATAAATATATTTTAGATAAAGTAACATTTTGAAGAAAGACAATTATCATGGATAAAGAGGTACACTGCATAATGATAAAGAGATCAATTCTCCAAAAAGAATACAATTCTAACCTGTATGTACCTAACAACAAAGCATCAAACTACTTGAGGCTAAAACTGATAAAAATAAAATTTGAAAGTGGTGACTCCATAATTATAGTTGTAGAACTCATTATCTTCTGCCTCGTCTCACATCCATAATTGATAGGTAAAGCAGGCAGAAAACCAACAAAAATATAGACACCTAAAAATAAATAATCCATTTGATCTAAATAACATCTATAGAATATTCCATCTAAAAACAAGAGTATACATACTTCTCAATTTTGTATTGATTTTTACCAACGTAAATCACAGTTTTTTGCCATAAAATACATCTGGAAAAATTAAAAGAATGTAAATCATATAACATACTTTTCTCTAGTTGCAATGGAATTAATCTGAAAATGAATAACAAAAAATGACTAGAAATGTCCAAATAGCTGTTAATTAATCAACACACTTCTAAATAATACATGCGTCAAAGAAGCCTCAAGAAAAATTTAAAAATATTTTGAACTAAATGAGAATGAAAATAACAAGATGTGGAGAAGGAGGAAGAGCAGTACCTTTGGGGGAAGTTTGTATCGGTAAGTGCACATACAAATAAAATAAAATAAAAAAGTTAAAATTAATGACTTAAAAACTTAAATTAGAATTAAACACTTAATTTAATTAATAACTTCCTAAATTCCACCTTAGAAAAATACAGAAATAGTAGTATATTAAAGTCAAATCAAGTATAAAAATAATATAAAATATAGCAGAAATAAAAGAAATTCAAATTTTTAAAAATAGAAAAAATTATAAAAACACAAAAGTGATTTTTAAAAAAATTAATAATATTAATAAACCTCTAGTCAGGCTAATCAGGAAAAAATGTGAAAAGACACAAATTGACAACATCTATCATGAAAGAGGTTTCATTAGTGCTAATTCAACAGACACTAAAAGGATAAGAAAGTAATACTTTGAACAACTGTATGTCCATGAATTTCATTACTTGAATGGTACAAATTTCATAGAAGACACAAACTGCTAAACTTGCTTAAGAAAATATATATAACTGGAATAGTTCTATATCTATAAAAGCTGTAAAATTCAAAGTTAAAAGCAACAAAAAATAAAACACAATCATAGGTAGTTTTAGTAGTGTACTCTACCAAACATTTAAAAAATGTCATGCAGATTTTCCTCATTTTTTTTCCATAATTAAAAGGAAGAGTGAACATTTCTCAACTAACCTAAGAGGTCAGCATTACTGTGTAAAATATCAGGTAAATACATTACGAGAAAAAGACACCATAGGCCAGTACAGCTTATGAAAATTGACACAGAAATCCTAAAAAAATTGGGGAATTGGATACAGCAAAGATGAACAGTACAGTAAAGCAGTACAAGTGGAATTCATTGCAAAAATGCAGAGACTGGTTTACATATGATTAAACATACATAAATCAGTCTCTGTAATTCAGAATAACTGCATGGTTATTTCAATAAATGTAGAAAAATAGACAATATTAACATCCTTAAATAATACAAAATTCTCAAAAATGCAAGAGCAAAAGAAAAGCAAGTAAATTTCTTAATGTAATAAATAGTATATATGAAAAATTTATAGCCACCACTATATTTAACAAAGACAAAACACTTTTTCTCTAAGATCATAAACTGGGCCAAATATCTTCTGAGGCCACTCTTCAACATTATATTGGACATCTTAGCTTATGCAATAAGTTAGGACAATAAGATAGAAAGTGTAAACATTGGAAGGAAAAAAATAAATATGTGAATTTGCAGATGACATGATGTCTATGTAGTTAACTTCAAAGTATCTTAAAAAATCCTGGACCTAGTAAGCCAGCATAGCAAGGTCACATGAAACAAGATTAATATACAAAAATCAATTGTTTGTTTATATATCAACAATTACAAGTGGAGTTTTTAAATGCAATTTTTAATTTTATTAAAAAAATGGAAGTACTTGGGCAAAAATCTCCCAAAATACGTACAGGGTTTATATATGGAAATACATAAAACACTGATTGAAAAATTAAAGACCTAAATAAATGGAGAGGTATTCTATGTTCATGAATCAGAAGACTTATTAATAAGAAGTTAATTTTTCCCAGAGTGATCTGTAGATTCAACACAATCCCAGTCAAAATCTCAGTAAGGCTTTTAGAGATACCGACATCCTGGTCCTTAGTTGGATATACAGAAACAAAGAACCTAAAATAGCCAAGACAATTCTGAAAAAGAACAAAAATGGAAGATTCACATGACCCAATTTTTCGATTATCATAAAGCTACATTAGTCAAGACAGAAGGATTCGGGTGAGAGAATAAATACATTGATCAGTGAAATAGAATAGAGAGATTAGAAAGAGACATGGATCCACACAAATATATTCAACTATTTTTGACAAAGACAAAATGACATTTTGATGGATAATGACTAAAAGTTTTGCTAGAACAAAAACATCTACAGAACATAGATTTGGTAATGAATTCTTAAATCCAATACAGAAAGTATCATCTATGAATAGAAACATTAATAAATCAAACTTTAAATTTAAATCTTTTTGTTCTAAGACTACATTATTAAGAGAATAGAAATACAAATTTCAAACTGGATAAAAACTTTTGTAAATCAAGTATTTGATAAAAGACTTATTTTGAATCTGTACAAAGAGCTCTTAAAACTCAATAATAAGAAAGAAATTCCCCAATTAAAAGGAAACAGATCCAAACAGATGACACCTCACCAAAAACAAAACAAAACAAAACAAAACACCAGATGGACTGTAAATAAAATATGAAAAAATGCATATATTTGTTACTGTGGAAATGCAAATCAAAAACAAAAAATGAGAAATCACTATACAATTGTTTAATTGGCTAAAAACTCAAAACTATAAAAACTGAACTGTGCAGACAATGTAGAGCAAGAACTCTTTTTCATTGCTGGTATGAATGCAAAATAGTCCAACCATTTTTAGACAGTTTTGCAGTTTCTTACAAAGCTAAATATAGTCCTTTTTAAAAAATATATATTTTATTGCTCCTTAGGTTCTGAGATACATGTGCAGAACATGCAGGATTGTTGCATAGGTACATACATGGCAAGGTTGTTTGCTGCCTCTGTCCCTGTCACCTATATCTGGCATTTCTCCCCATGTTATCCCTCCCCAACTCCCCTACCCCACACTGTCCCTCCCCTAGTCCCCCCCAACAGACCCCAGTGTGTGATGCTCCCCTCCCTGTGTCCATGTGTTCTCATTGTTCAACACCCACCTATGAATGAGAACATGCAGTATTTGATTTTCTGTTCTTGTGTCAGTTTGCTGAGAATGATGGTTTCCAGATTCATCCATGTCCCTGCAAAGGACACAAACTCATCGTTTCTTATGGCTGCATCGTATTCCATGCTGTATATGTGCCACATTTTCCCTGTCCAGTCTATCATTGATGGACATTTGGGTTGGTTCCAGGTCTTTGCTATTGTAAACAGTGCCTCAATGAACATACGTGTGCAGGTGTCTTTATAATAGAAAAATTTATAATCCTTTGGGTATATACCCAGTAATGGGATTGCTGGGTCAAATGGAATTTCTATTTCTAGGTCCTTGAGGAATTGCCACACTGTCTTCCACAATCAAACTAATTTACACTCCCACCAACAGTGTAAAAGTGTTCCTATTTCTCCACACCTTCTCCAGCATCTGCTGTCTCCAGATTTTTTGATGATTGCCATCCTAACTGGCATGAGATCATATCTCAATGTGGTTTTGATTTGCATTTCTCTAATGACCAATGATGATGAACATTTTTTCATATGTTTGTTGGCCTCATGTATGTCTTCTTTTGAAAAGTGTCTGTTCATATCCTTCACCCACTTTTGAATGGGTTTGTTTTTTTCTTGTAAATCTGTTTTAGTTATTTGTAGATTCTGGATATTAGCCCTTTGCCAGACGGGTAGATTGCAAAAATGTTTTCCCATTCTGTTGGTTGCCAGTTCACGCTAATGATTGTTTCCTTTGCTGTGCAGAAGCTGTGGAGTTTAATTAGATCCAATTTGTCTGTTTTGGCTTTTGTTGTCAATGCTTTTGCTGTTTTAGTCATGAAGTCCTTGCCTATGCCTACGTCCTGCATGGTTTTACCTAGGTTTTCTTCTAGGGTTTTTATGGTTTTAGGTCTTGGTTTAAGTCTTTAATCCTTCTGGAGTTAATTTTAGTGTAAGTTGTCAGGAAGGGTCCAGTTTCTGTTTTCTGCACATCGCTAGCCAGTTTTCTCAACACCATTTGTTAAACAGGGAATCCTTTCCCCATTGCTTGTTTTTGTTGAGTTTGTCAAAGATCAGAGGGTTATAGTTGTGTGGCGTTGCCTCCAAAGCCTCTGTTCTGTTCCATTGGTCTATATCTCTGTTTTGGTATCAGTACCATGCTGTTTTGATTACGGTAGCCTTGTAGTATAGTTTGAAGTCAGGTAGCATGATACCTCCAGCTTTGTTCTCTTTACTTAGAATTGACTTGGGCTCTCTTTTGGTTTCATATGAAGTTTAAGGTGGTTTTTTTCCAGTTCTGTGAAGAGGGTCATAGGAAGCTTGGTGGGGATAGCGTTGAATCTATCAATTACTTTGGGCAGTATGACCATTTTCAGGATAATGATTCTTTCTAACGATGACTTATGCCTATTCCATGGTCATAATCAATCTTTCTGTGTTTTCCTTTAATAGATCTATTGATTTATCTTTGACATTGCCAAGTTACATCAATCTGAAATTGGCTTTAGGGTATAGTTCAAGGTAGTGATAAAGATACATCGTTTTTACAAGTATATCAGTTGACCTAACATAAGCTACTGAAAGAATCATTTGGCTTCTATTCTATTTCACTGCTCAGTATGTGACTATTTTAATTTCCGTAACTTTATAAAAAAGTCTTGGATATCTGAGTGTTTCTCTTCTCTTTCAATATATCATGTTTTTCCTTTTCTTCAAAATGCCACGGGGATGGGAGTTTCAGAGTGACTATATGAGGAGCGTGGCAGACCCTTTTCTCAGCACAACAACAATTCAAATGATGAAAAATCTTTAAATGTTTATTTTGCTGAAAATTGTTCTAGGAGCATACAACAATTGGAGAAACAATTACCCAAACAAATCTTCTAAATTTTGGTAGAAGAGAAAAAAATCTGTGGCTCTTGACCTTTATCCATGATACTGTAAGTATTCTGTACAGATGTGGCCAAGGAAAAGAGGGTTCACTCAACCCCAAGCTCTCAGTCTAGTGCTATGATTTCACCCAAATATAAAAAAATGTTAGGCTTACCTAATTCCATCTCCAGCTTCCTGTTATATAAACTATGTTTTGTGTTAGCACCAACCAGATCAACCACCCAGCTTCCACTCATAGGGTGAGAGTTCTGCTCCAGGCACAACAGGCCTAGATTACTGAGTCCTCTGTTTTCCTTGCCCCTGTTTGCTTATAGATCTGAGGTTCTATGCCAGACAGAGGAAGCCAAGAAGACCGTGGTCTACCATCTTCATTCCATCCCTCTTGTAGAAAGGAGATGTCACCCTAGTAGAGTGGTTCATTGTCCCCACTTCCAACTCCTGTATAGTGTCACAGATGTTTTCTCATAAGGACCAACTGAGGAAACTGACTTTAGTAGAAAATGAAGAAGTTAATGAATAAGAACATTGTCAAAAATAATGGAGGTTGGGTGGCATGCAATTAATAAAGGGCCAGTAACTTTATGAACTTCATAGCAACAAGCAAAATGGCAGAAGTTTAACAGAGAGAACAAGGTAAAGAGACAGCCAACAAGATTTCTCCTGGGATGACAGTCATAACACAATATCAGAAGGCTGTGCCCATGTGCTAGGGTGCACCCATTAGAATCAGAGCATGACATGTTACAGACTTGAAGAATTCCTCAGGCTACACTCAAATCTGTCAGCAAAGTATAGGAGTCTCACTGAGTGTAGGAGATTAAACACAATTTCAGATCAAACACTGGCTATACAGAAAGCAACTCTGAACATCAGTAAAGAGATAGAAATTACATAGAAGAATCAAATTTAAATTTTTAAGGTAAAAAGTATGACAATTAAAATAAATAATTTCATAGAGGAAATCAACAGAAGATTTGAGTGAAACAGAACACACAAACCTGAAGATAGATTATTAGAAAGCAGAAATCTCTGAGAAAATAAACAAGAAACAAATATCATCAACACCTCTGAGAAGTATCCGACCTGGTTTGAAGCAGTGGGTTGAAACCTTTATTTCCTTTAAAAGATTCTTTTAAAACAATTATTTGAATATTATCTCTATTTAATTATCTCTTTATGTTTCCTGTGTAACTCCAATATTATGAATGTGGGAACTTTTTGTATATTCTGTACACCTCTTACCTTCTTACCTTTATGCTTTTTGTGTGTGCTTCAGTGTAGGATTTTTTCCACTGACTTACTGTAATCTGATCTATCCAGTTAAGTGATTCTGTAATCTGATTTATCTAGTGTATTGTTTAAGCCATCTACTGAATTGTTATAATATACTGTAATTTTAATTCTAAAATATTCATTTGATGATGTTCAATTCAAAGTAAAGAAATATTTTATATTCTTTGTTATATTTTATACATTTTCCTCTACTTTAAAACATTAATCATAGTCGTTTTTAAAATGTATTCTTGGTCCATGTTTGCATCATCTTGAACACACTTACAGTTTCTCCTGTTTCTTTCCTTTATTTTCTCCTGCATTGTTTATTCCCTAATACAGGATCATAAATTTTTTACTCTTAGCCTGTATGGAAATATTTTATTGCATGCTATTAATTGTATAAAAAACAATGATAGGAGTTCTAGGTGGCCCCATTAAAAATTTGTTCCTCTTTCCTCTGTTAGAAAGATAAGCTGAGGACCTGATTACCTAAATGAATCACAGGAGTTTTTAGTAAATCTTGAACTAATTCTCCTTTGTTTATATAGCTCAGGTCTGGGGCCTGCTATATTTTCAATTGGGAGTTTATGTGGCTCTATTTCCTCAGTTCTGAAAGATGATGAGGATTAATCTTCATCATTTAAGGGTCCAGAAGCCAGCTCTCTAGCCTCTTGTCACATGCAAATTCAAAATCAGATAAATGTCTTAGGAAGAGACATACTTATGCTTTAGACAAGCCCTGTATTACCGTGACTAATGTCCAAAATGAGACATGATTTCAGGAAACTATGCTTTTTTGAAATTTTAAATTAACTCACCAGCATCCCACCATGTCTTTAAACATAGTAAATGTGATTTAGGGGGAAGTAATTATGAATTGAAGGCTCCAAAATGTCTACTTTGTAAATCTAGTTCTGTGGAGTAACTAAGAGGATTGGTGGTTTCCCCTTTTCTCAGCAGAGGTCTCCAAACTGGGTCAAGCCACATCTTCAACTCACATTCAGCATCTGCAAGTGATCCAGAAGGAAACATGGCTGAAAATTTAACTCACTTCAGAATCATATTCCGTGTCTGATGTTTTTATTCTTAGTCCTCATTGTCTACACAGCTCTCTGACGGCCTTAAAATATGGTTGTTTAATTGGGATTTTTGAGGTTTTTATTTTTCCTAAATGAAACCAAGATTTAGTACATCATACATAGAATTCTAAGTATCTTCTTTATCCTATTTCATAAGCAATATTACAAAGAAGTTTAGTGGTGTTGTCTTCTTCTCATTTCAGATTTTGAAGAAATTCTATCTAATTTTAAATCATTTCCCCAAGGTGGTCAATGGTGGTACTGAGAAAAGTTCAAAACTATATTAATCTGTTCTCATGCTGCTAATAAAGATATATCCAAGATTGGGTAATTTATAAAGGAGAGTGGTTTAATGGACTCACTGTTCTACATGACTGGGGAGGCCTTACAATCTTGGCAGAAGGCAAATAAGGAGGAAAATCACATCTTACATGTCAGCAGGCAAGAGAGAGCATGCATAGGGAAACTCACCTTTATCAAACTGTCAGATCTTTTGAGAATGATTCACTATCATGAGAAAATTACAGGAAAAAACCCACCCCACGATTCAATTACCTCCCACTGGGTCCCTCCCATGACACATGGGAATTATGGGAATTCAAGGTGAGATTTGAATAGAAGCACCCCCAGACCATATAACAAAATCTTCTGTTGTCTAGCTTGTCCTCCATTGTATCTAGGTAAGTACTATATCACTTAGAGTTCTCACAAAATGAGAAACCAGGCCCTGAGATAATTGCAAGAATTAACAAGATGTAGCTATCACCATTAGAACTGGAGATCAAACGAAGGGGTTGGGATTCCTGGAACCTATAGTGTTGAAATAGATACTGTTGTTCTGGGGCTCCAATCACTGAGGATAGAGCAGAGCCAACCTGCTGCTGAAACTTGTGGAATTTGGTGGAAGGCTCAATGACCTAGGACTCAGAATTCTGAAGGTAGTTGCTTGATCGCTGTGCTGGTGTCTCTGGGCATGATAATACTATTAGATCTGGGAGTTACTAAATATATACAGTGTTAAATTTAATTAAAATTTTTCCTTAAGCTGCCTCCCTTTAACTCCCTAAGTAGAAAACTGCAGCCTAACATAAACAATCTTATAACAAATATCTAAGTCCCAGCCAATCACAGCAGCTGAGCTTTAGTTAATCATAGATCACTGGTACGGTTTGGCTCTGTGTACCTACTCAGATCTCATCTCACATTGTAATCTTCAATTCCCCACATGTAGAGGAAGGGACCTGTAATCCTCACATGCTGAGAGAAAGAGATGATTGGATCATGGGGGTGGTTTCTCCCATGCTGTTCTCACGATAGTGAGTAGTTTTCACAAGATCTGATGGTTTTATAAGTGTTTGAGAGTGCCTCCTTCACACTTACTCTCTCTCTCACCTGCCACCATGTAAAATGTGCCTTGCTTCCCCATCTACCATGATTGGATGTTTCCTGAGGCCTCCCTAGCCATGCAGAACTGTGAGTCAATTAAACCTCTTTCCTTTATAAATTACCCAGTCTCAAGTAATATCTTTATAGCAGTGTGAAAATGGACTAATACAGTGATCAACTCATCAGACCATGTCCATATAAGGCAAATATCTCACCATGCCATGTCCAGCTGTGATCAATGAAGCTGTTATGGTGCATCATGTTAATTTTCTGTCTATAGGTACTAGCTGTCCACATTGTTGGGTGGAACTCTGAACTCCTGTTTCTGAGTGCTGCTCAATGCATAAACTGCACTTTATGTAAACAAACTCTACTAAATTTATTTTATCCAAAGTTTTTCTTTTTACAATATTAATAGCATGCAGACTGAAAGCTACTGATGCTGTCAAGGTGAAAGCTGTTACTGAGGCAACATTGACATAAACATCCATCAAACAGTTCTCTCAGCTTTCCAGTCTCCCTCTAGTTCCATTCATTGGCAGATACTTACAGAGGGAGAACTGACAATGAAGAAATGTGATTTTTAGTTTCCCATTTTCCTTGTGACATAGCAGAGCAAACAGGAAGAAAGTTGCAATGAGACAGCAAATTACAACACACACAGACACACACATGCGCATACACACACGTGCACACACGGACACACATCACTACCACTCATGAGCTGTGCCTTTGCTTGGGATGCACAAAGAGAGTAATTCCATGAAAAGAAAATCAGTAAATATGCTTAAAATAATGAAAGGCAGAGCTGTAATAGGAATTTCCTTTATTTAATGGCTAATGTTTATATTCCATTTATAGATCTCTGAGATTTTCTTTCAATGGTCTCTGATATATATATATACTAAATATACACTGACATTTAATATAATAAATGTACACTAAATATACACTAACATTTCTACTGCCAGGACACATAATTAAATGGGGAGATTTCATTAAGGGTTTGAGTTTATGTTATGAAATTATAAATTTTTGCTATTCTTTCTAAAGTAAAATTTGAATATTTTGTTTTTCCTTGGGTGTTATTTTTGCACATCACCCAAAAAAAATAACAAATAATAAAATAAAATGAAAACAGGAATCCAAAAACCAGTGTTAGGTAAATCCTTTTACGTACCTCTTTTTTCACTTTTCTTTGATGGAGTGGACCACTATCAAAACCATCAGTGTCATTTATCAGGCTGTCGGGTTTCCACTTTTGGTTGCAATGGCAGTTATGTTTATTGTTGCCGATTCTTCTCATGTTGCAGGTCTTAGGAGCAAGTACTTTCCCAAAGTGGCATGTGGATATATTTCCTGTCAATGCATACTAGTTCTGCACAACACTCTACTATCTTTCACTTCTCCAATATCAGATATGGTCACCCCACATGGTAGTATTCCAGCAGACGATATGAGTGAAATGAGTCAAATGTACAGTAGGATAATCTCTCAAATTAGGAATTTCTTTCATGTTCTCACATGGAGCTCTTCCATGCAGATTATCTGAGATATTACATTTTACATATGTAGTCCCAATGATACCACAGTGACCAAAACGTTCACCTTGGATATTCATCACTCTATAGCAACTCTGATTTGCACTCTTGACTTTTTGCCAAAAGTTTGTCTACACCATTCATCATGGATATTACATCTCTTTTCGTAATAGCCTCCGATCACACAAGGAACCCTGTCCTGTACGTACACATCTTCTGGACAAGTATGCAAGTTCTGTTGCACCGCTCTGGAAGATCACATCCATCGTCCTCTTCTCTGCATACCTTGCCTGACGGGATGAACTGTGACAAACCCCCAAAGCACAAGCAGCCCCAGATTTCAGAGTGCAGTTTGCCAAATTATGTGAATCTTTTTTACAGAATTGTAAAGAACCACAGTTGTACTCCTTATTTTCTTTGACCACACCATTCACTCAGCATGGCTTTGTGAAGATGACCTCAGATTTTGGTGAATTGTGTAAGCACTTCTTTAATTTTCTTTTTTAACAGTGGTAGCCACTTACTAAGCATAATGGTAACCACAATTGCTATACCTACTTTCATGTGTTACTATTTCAAACATTATGTCTCAATTTTTGCCCTCATGAACACTGTGTTTTGTTATGGTACTCCATACCCAAATTATAAGCATGTTCATGTAGCACAATCAATGCAAAAAAAAGAAAATGTGTCACCTATGAAACTACTAATTCCACAACTAAAAGGAAGGCTGCATACTGTTCCAACATAGCCTAAGCCACGATATTTAGGGTATCTGTGCCTTACAAAAACATGTGTGCAACATTATGGTGTATGCAGGAATTAAAGCTATTTTTTTCATTTGTAAAATTGTCCCAGAAATGGAATTATTCTCTTCAGAGAGAGGGCTGGCAGTCCAGACCTCAGTTCCAAGTAAAACCACATCATATGGTTAAATAAGCTTTGATTTCATGGAAAACCACGACCACTTTCTCCTGAACTTTTGAAATATTACTTTGCTGATAGAAGAATTGTTTATAGTCTACCACCACTGCTAGTTCAAGAATCCATCTGTGACTCCACCAGCCCTCATAACCACTTTGCATGCAATTGGTTTGTTCTTGTTTTTCTACTTTCTTGAGTTTCAACACTATTTGGTTATTAATTGGAGATTTTTCTATCTTTTTGATGTGGATATTTATGGCTATAAACTTTTTTTTCACTTTTTTAAATTTATTATACTTTTAGTTCTGGGGTACATATGCAGATTGTGCAGGATTGTTACATAGGTATACACATGCCATGGTGGTTTGCTGCATCCATCTCCCTGTCACCTACACCAGGTATTTCTCCTAATGTTATCGCTCCCCAATAGTCCCACCCTCTGCTATCCCTCCCCTAGCCCCTGACCCCTAGCAATGTTCTTGCTGCATACTAGAAGTTTTCATATGTAGTGTTGGTATTTTCATTTTTTTCAAAAAAAAAAAAAAAAAAAAAACTAGTTTCTGCCTTAATTTTGCTTACCCAAAGATTATTTAGGAGCAGATTGTTTAATTTCCATGTATTTTTATAGTTTTGAGAGTTCTTCTTGTTATCAATTTCTTGTTTTATTCCACTGTGGTCTGAGGAGAGTAATATAAATTAGCACAATTTCTATGGAAAACGGGATGAATATTTCTCAAAAAACTAAAAATGCAACTACCATTAGATCCCACAATTGCACTACTAGGTATCTACTCAGAGTTTCCTCTATCAATCACTATATCAAAAAGACATATCCGCACTTGTGTGTTTATCATAGCACTATTCACAATAGCAAAGCCATAGAATCAACCTAAGTGTCCATCAGTGGATGATTGAATAAGGATATGCCATGGAATGCAATGCCACCATAAAAAGAATGAAAACACATCTTTTGTTGCAAAGAGGATGAAGCTGGAGATTATTATCTTAGGTAAAATAATTCAAAATCAGAAAGTCAAATACTGCATGTTCTCTCTCATAACTGGGAGCTAAACAATGGGTACCTATGGACACACAGAAAGGAATAATAGACCTTGGATACTCCAAAAATGGGAGGACAGGAGGAGGGTGTCGGCTGAAAATGTATGTAACTGGGTCCGGACATGCGGGCTCACACCTATAATCCCCGCACTTTGGGAAGCCAAGGCAAGTGGATCATCTGACGTCAGGAGTTTGAGACTAGCCTGGTGAACATGGTGAAACTCTGTCTGTACTAAAAATACAAAAATTAGCTGGAAGTGGTAGTGAGCACTGTAATCTCAGCTATTCAGAAGGCTGAGGCAGGAAAAATTGCTTGAACCCTGGAGGCAGAAGTGGTAGTGAGCCAAGATCGTGCCACTACACTCCAGCCTAGGTGACAGAGTGAGACACCACCAAAAAAAGAAAGAAAGAAAGAAAAAGGAAAGAAAGAGAGAAAAGAAAGAAAGAAAGGAAAAAAGGAAAGAAAATTTACCTATTGGGTACAATATTCATTACTGGGGCAATGGATATGCTAAAAGCCCAGACTTCACCACTACAAAATATATCCATGTGGGAACACTGCACTTGTACCCACTAAATCTATTTTTTTAAAAAGTTGAAAGCAAAATAAAGTGCCTTTAGAAATAAAAAGGAAATCAATGAACTTCAAAAAGGAAAGGAAGGCTCTAGTGAAGGTAATATTGTTTTACCAATGCAAAGGCATCAAAATCCCTGGCAGTTTTGGGATTATAAGGTAATGAGCTCCAAAGTCCCATCTCCACAAGTATTTATGTCATGTATGAGAATGCATTTACATATCTTATATAAAAATACAAATCAAAAAATTATCTCAGTAATACAAACATATTATCACATATTTGTGTAAATGTAAAATCTGGTGCTAGAACCATGCCTGGCTGAAATGCTGACTTGTTGCTTTGTTCTTGAATAACACATTAGTTAAACCATGTAATATGTAAACACTATATATAGAAGCATAAATGACTGATACAGGTCAAAATAAGTTAGTGATTTAGAGCATTAATTTTGTCAGAATGTGTGGGGCAAAGATACACTTTAGAAATTTGTAAAATTACATTCAATATTTTACATTTAAATACCTTTTTTAAAAAATTTAGCTGCTGTGAGCCTCCACAGTCTGCCTCAGGTCATTAAAGTAATGAAATTATTAAAGTAATGAGACTAGGAACTACTAGCCCATTTGGTTAAGAAAAAGGGAGAGAAGAGAAATTTGCTATGAAGAATCTAAATAAAATACACCAATCAAATACCATTTCCCATGGTTGGAAATGCAAAAATGAAAGATCTCAGATTCAGCACATATCATCTCCTGGGCCCTCATCTATTTCTCTTTAGTTTTTCCTTTTTCTTGATTTTAAGTTTTTTGATTTTTTTTTTCATTTGAAATCATATTTCTGACACATGAAATCTTCCTTTCATAAAAGCAATAACAATCCCTTCTCTGTTTACATATATTTATGGAGGGCTCCTTACAGTAAAGATTACAAATATTATATCTCAACAATGTAAATCCAGCAATGGGGAGCTTCCCATTCTCAGAATCTGCGTATTACCTACAGACCAGATGTTTGGCGGTAATTTGACACTTCCAAACTACTGAAATGGCAGCCATTTCATTATATCATTATTTACCTTTCTTCCTTGATCTTACAACCACATAAAGAAATCCTGAACAAACTACAGAGAACTGGGTGTCCGATACTACTTTCTTCTCTGCCAGTAATCTTATCCATATTCTCACTGTGTTTAGCAAGCATGTAAACAACCCACGGAGCACCCAGGTTTTTCTTTGTTTTTACCCTTATGACTCATCCACAATGATCTGTAGCCCTTGACCTATGACCATGATCTATATCATATTATCACCCTCAACCATCCTGACTCTTATATATTAAATAGCTAACCATAACTTTTATTCTTAATTGAAACATGCTTATTAAATATAGAGAGGATCCAAATGACTTTTCCTTCCCTTCTTCCCATTTTTCAAGTTCTCCTCCTTGTGCCTTTCATCCCCAGAGCCTAGCTCTAAACTCCATCCCTTAAGTGAAAATCAATACTGTCTTTATTTTTGCAAGTTGTAATTAGTACTGAATTTCAATAATGGTAGTTTAAGTAGTAAAACTAATGATTTCTTGTTTAATGCTAATTTAATGCAGGGACAGATATTTTTCTCAGTCTTTTGTCATTGCAGATCTGTGGCAGGAGACTTTTTTCGGTTTAAACATTATACTCCTCATTAAAGTGACGAGAGGGCTTTGATTGCTTGGGTAAAATAATCAAGTGAAATAAAGGGGAAACTTACCTTACAAAATTTCAAGAGCACACAAGAGGAAAGCAAGATCATTAGAAGAAATTGTTGAGGACAACCCCTTTAAACTGTGAGTAAAATCCTGATATGCTGATTTGCTCTCCACGTCTCTTTTTGATATAAAGTTGTTAATTATTATTGCATGTAAATTTTTGTTGTGATGGAAAATGATTATTTAAAAATAATGTAGCCTTGTTGAGAGTGAACTTGACCAATATAAATCTGTCAGAAATGTATTCCTAAGACCTCACCTTGTAAGCATGTAATAGGACGACTCTAAGGAATGTTTGAGTCAGACTATCTTTGCATTCTTTACATTATTTTATACAATGACTCCAGAGGTCACATCTCCTGAGATAATATAACATCTTCATTAATTATGATGTGATATAGTGTCGTAATAGTGTAGAGACATCAATGGACACCACCATATATCATCTTTTATAAATTCTGTTTTCTTCCCACAGTTTCATCAAATTCATCCATCACTGTATTCTAATTATCACCTCTTTTCTCACTCTTATTTATCATTTAATTCATGTTTTTTTTTTGGAGAAAGAGAGGGGAAGTTTTTTTTTTTTTTTTTTAAGATAGAAGTAGAATAAAAGAGAAAAAAGGAAGAAAGAGAAAGAGGGAGAGAGAATGAGAATCTTGCTCTATTGCTCAGGATTTCATTTAAATCTGTGAAATGCTTATGCAGACTAAAGTGATTTATTTCCTATTATGTGATCACTTTTAGAATAGGTATGATATAATATTGAAAAAAATATGTTTTGTGGATATGGGGTGGTAGGTTCTGTAAATATTTATTAAGTTTGCTTGTTCCAGGTCTGAGTTCAAATCTGATTTTTTTTTTCTTTCCTTTCCATTAGTTTGGTAGATCTACCTCCATCCCTTTATGTTAAGTCTTTGTGT
>PVKP010040079.1:0-19688 GCA_004027715.1 Plecturocebus donacophilus
TTTTTTTTTTGAGATGGAATCTCACTCTGTCACCCAGGCTGGAGTGCAATGGCGCCATCTCAGCTCACTGCAACCTCTGCCTCCTGGGTTCAAGCAATTCTCCTGCCTCAGCCTCCAGAGTAGCTGGGATTACAGGCGCTCACCACCGTGCCTGGCTAATTTTTGTATTTTTAGTAGAGATGGAGTTTCACCATGTTGGTCAGGCTGGTCTCAAGCTCCTGACCTTGTGATCCACCTGTCTCTGCCTCCCAAAATGCTGGGATTACAGGTGTGAGCACCCACGGCCGGCCACCTTTCTGTTTTATGTTCCAAAACAGGGGCAGCAATTTGCAGCCTTCAGGTCAAATCTGGCCTACTGCCTGGTTTTGTAAATCAAGTTTGCTTGGAGCACCACTATGCATTTATGCATTTACTATAGCTTCTTTCATGCTTTAATGACAGACTTCAGAGGTTGAGACAGAGACTGTGGTCTGCAAAACTGAAAATATTTACTACCTGGCCCTTTGCAGAAAATGTGTACTGGCCCCTGTTCTAAAATCCTAAAGTTCTAAAACTGTGTAGCATTAGAAGCTCACAATTCTAAGAAGGTGTAGATTTCAATATTCCCTATTTCTATTATCTTGAGCCAGCTACAATGAGCTATACTGAACCATTTTTGACCTATGCAAATGGCAAATTCACATGGTTCTATTTAATAAGATTTTAGTATTATGTGTGTCGAATGATTCAAGATTCTATTAATCCTAGGATTTTCTGGCTTGAAGGCCCTAAGGTCTTATACATCAAAGTTCTAGAATGCTATCATTCCAAATGCTGAAATTCGGCAGGTCTCATTGTCAGGTAGCCATATTGATAATTAAGAGATGCTGTTGTATTAGAGGAAGAAAAGGTATGAACATTAATTAGCAGACATAAAAGAGTTTAGTGAGTAAATTGATTTTTCAAAAAATGCAAGTTGACGGTACCTTGTGGGAAAAATGGATGAAATACAGATGGAAGATGGCAACATTTGCCTCCTCACTGTCCTAAGACTAGGATGACTGAAGACACAATTGAGATTTGACCCAAAAGAGCTGTGGGACCAAACGAGGCTCAGTTAAGTATGTATTTCTCCAGAAACAGGTCTCCCCACCTGTGACAATGATAGGATGATGAGAAAAGCCGTATGTGAGTTCAAAAGGGATTGGAGAGGAAGAGGCATGTAGCCCAGCCACCTCCACCCTAGGGAGAAGTCTGGGAGGGAATCACAAACAAGATGGGAACACAGAGAAAGCATTTGGATTATGCACACAAGAATTATGCCTGCTTGAGATCATGCCTGCTGTCCAATATGGTAGCCACTAGTCACACGTAGATATTGATCACCTGATGTGTGGCCAGTGTGAGTGAGGAACTAAATTTTAAATTTTATTTCATAGCAATTAAATTTAAATATCCCTATGAAGCTGGTGGCTGCCAAACCACCATCCTAGGGTATTCATATATGTTATAGAGAGATAGAAAATAATCTAAATATCAGAGAAATGACTGCACTTCACTTGCTCTGTCTGCCAAAATCACCCCATGGGAGAAAACTGGAAGAATTCCAGGCCAAGAGGCACAGGGTTCTGTTCTACATCCTATGTTCTATATTTCTACAGTCCAAAGGTTCTAAGAGGTGCCACTGTTCTACGTTCTAAAAATGCAAGCCCTGAAGGAGAGATGTGCTCAGGAAACCCTTTTGATTGATATTGACAGCCACCACAACCACCCCATTTTTAAGAGCAAGCTCTCACTTTTCCATGTGTGAATGTTTCATGGGGTCACTCGATAATTAGTAAATACTGGCTGGGAGCAGTGGCTCGTGTCTTTAATCCCAGCACTTTAGGAGGACGAGACAGGCAGATCACAAGGTCAGGAGATCCAAACCATCCTGGCTAACGGTGAAACCCCATCGCTACTAAAATTATAAAACATTAACCGGGCGTGGTGGCTCGTGCCTATAGTCCCAGCTCCTCTGGAGGCTGAGGCAGGAGAATCGCTTGAATCTGGGAGGTGGAGGTTGCAGTGAGCCAAGATCATGCGACTGCACCCCAGCCTTCACAACAGAGCAAGACTCTGTCTCAAAAAAAATTAGTAAATATTGGAGCACCTACTAAGTGTGTGGTTAGCTTCTGGACCCCACACTGGAAATGCCAAGAAAAAAAGTGATGTTTAACAATAGGAAGTAGAGAGTGTCCTTGAGGAACAAGATCTAGAAGCAAAAAAAAAAAAAAAAAAAAAAAAAAAAATCAAATTAGTAATACAGAGGCAGAAACCGCAAGCTAAATTGTGAAGTGGATTGTGTGGGTGAGATCCACGTGGGAGGAGATCCTGTCTCTTTTTTTTTTTGAGACAGAGTCATTTTGTCACCCAGGCTGGAATGCAGTGGCACGATCTTGGCTCACTGCAACCTCCACCTCCCAGGTTCAAGCAATTCTCGTGCCTCAGCCTCCCTAGTAGCAGGGATTACAGGCATGTGCCACTACGCCTGGCTAATTTTAGTAGAGATGGGGTTTTACCATGTTGGTCAGACTGGTCTCAAGCTCCAGCCCTCAGGTGATCCACCCACCTTGGCCTCCCAAAGTGCTGGGATTACAGGCATGAGCCACTGCACCCAGCCGAGATCTTGTCCCTAACCTCTCTCAGCCTTGGTCTCCTCACCTGCAATTCAGTGCTGATGAAATACCTACATCAGGGGTCCTGCTATGCTGCTGTGCCTAAGGGTCACCCGAGACCTTGTTAAAAAGTCAATTCTGACTCAAAGGTGTGGGGCTGAGCGTGAGACTACATTTCTACAGCCAAGGCTGCTGATCTGCAAATATACTTTGAAAAGTAAAGCCATAAGTCACACGAAATTGAAGAGAATTAAATGACATGAGGTATAAAACATGCTCAGGCCTGGAATAAATGATAGGCTGTTATATAAGTAATGATAACGAGTAAATACAAGCTATACATAACACAACTTAAAATCAACCTCCAGCTGACATCTTAGCAGAAGCGAACCAACCACAGAATCACAAATCAGGGTTCTGATCATACTTTCCTATGAATTTTTTTTTTTTTTTGAGACAGTCTCACTCTGTTGCCCAGGCTGGAGTTTAGTGGCAGGAATCCCAGCACTTTGGGAGGCTGAGGTGGGTGGATAACCTGAAGTCAAGAGTTCAAGACCAGCCTGGCCAACATGGCGAAACCCCGTCTCTACTAAAAAAAGAATTTTTTTTTTTTGCCCTTTCAGATTAAATGAATCTTAACTATGAGTATCAGCACACATAAGTGTGAACTGTCCCTAGGACCCTGTCCAAAAATCATACCAGTTAAAATGCAAACATGATTATTAGATTTGACATGCAGCCATGTCTTTGGCTTAAAGACAAGTCTTTAATGATGGCCCAGCATTAAACTACAACAAAAACTACTCTTTCCAAACAACAAAAGTACATAAACAGGATCTTAATTTGCATTCTTGGGATTTTCCAACTGAGGCCATGCCTTTGTGATGGAAACAAAATAGTCTGAAGGCAGAAAGGCATCTTGGTGTGGGAAGGCACTGGTAGGAATAGACAACAGAAGGATCATCCTGGGAAACTCAGAGCTGCCAGACTCTCAAATGAGCTACAGAAAGATCTGCATCACTGAACTGTAACCATAGCTGGGGCCAACAGGAAAGCAGACAGCCTTCTTTATTTAGTTTTACTCTCTCTTGTTTTTGGGCTGGGGTCAGGGGGTGAGTAATACAAAGAATTACAATTTACTGACCACTTAATAGGTGCAAAACATTCTGATCTCCCAACTACCTGATAGCCCATTCTACAGATAAAGAAAGGAAGACTCAAAGAGGGCAGGTGATTTGCCCAGTTGACACAGCCTGGAAGAGACAGAGACAGGATTTAAACCTAGCTCTGCTGTCTGCCTCCAACTCCACTTCTTCTTCCAACAGAGTGTGGAGCAAGAGTTAGCCAACTACAGCCTGTGGGCCAAATCCAGGCCACCATCTGTTTTTCTAAATAAAGTTTTATTGGTACACAACCACGCTCATCTAGTCATTCACCTGCATACTGTCTAGGGCTGTTTTTGTGCTGCAACAGCAGAGCTGAGCAGTTGTGACAGAGACGGGATGGAACAAAGTCTAAAATATTTACTACCTGGCCCTATTCAGAAAACACTTGCCATTTCCTGGATCAGAGCATCTAGTTGCTACCTGTGTGGAAACTCAGCAGGCTCTCAGAAAGAAGCGAAAACCGAAAATCATCTTATTTCTTGAGTTCCTTTCCTTTTGTTTGCTGAACAGTGACATCAGTCTTTTTTCTTCTCCCCACCCACCAAGCAATTAGCTCACAAAGGCAGGAGCCTGAAGGATTCCCCCTGAGTGTTTGTTTCTAAGTCTCTCTCCAGCAGGACGCTTTGTCTCCAAACCGCTGCCAAACTTTAATAAGCATCATCTTCCACCAAAAGCAAACAGGAAAGCTAGTTCTGCCACCCAGCTGGGTGGATGTCAGCTGCAGACAGCTGCAAATTGCCTGAACAAGGACAGATGTAGCTTGTTTTTGCCTTTCTTTTTCCATTTGAAAACTTTGCGAGGGGGCGATGAGAATGCTGTTAGGGAAATGAATGTGTTGGTTCTAATTATCCAAGCGGGCGGCAGTGGTGACATGCAGCAGGATGGGCTCCGAGTCATTTACCTGGAATGCAGCCAAGACAAGGTTGGAGAAAGGGCAGAATTCCAATGAAGCTGACCCTCAGGACACTGAGCACAAGAAAAGGAGGCGTCTATGAACTCACGGGTCACAAGGTGGGGTATTCAGCATTTGGGGACGTCATTCCCGGAATTTTCAAATAGGAACTAATTCAACCACTGCCCTAGATTTGTATGCCTGCTCTGAATCACATGGCTTTCATACTCTTGAAGGGGCTCTACAGCGCTCTTGGATTCTGGTCTCACTCTGATAATGATGTGAGGATGATGGCGGTGGTCATAGTGGTGAGAGGGTGATAATCATTTTCACGATCGTGGTGGTAGTAATGATGGTGACGATAATGATGGTGGTGAAGATGATGATGGTGATAGTGATTGGTGGTGATGATGACACAAACTGGTGGTCGTGGTGATGATGATGGTGATGAAGATAATGATGGTAATGGTTGTGGTAGCAATGAAAGTGATGAGGATGGTGGAAATGATGAGTTGATGGTGATGGTGGCGGTGATGATGGTGATATGGTGATGAAGAAGATGATACAGCAATGATGATGACAATGATGATGATGGTGATTGTGAGGAGGATGACAGTGGGCTTACTTTGTGCGAGGGACTGTAATAAGTATTAAACACATTCTTTTATTAAGTAATCCCCACAATGCTGCGAAGCAGTTGCAATCATTATCTCCATTTTGTGAGACAGCGGGGAGACAGAGAAAGTGACTGCCTTGACTAAAGTCACACAGTAAGGACAGGATGGAGCTGAGATTTGCATCTAAGTCTCCTTACTCCCAGTTCTTTGTCCTTGCTGTCAAGCTCTTTCTTCTCTCTGCATGTATTTTTTGATGCCTACTACGTGCTAAGCAATGTTCTAGGGCAAAGGTAAGTGAATCTGTTTTTTTCTATAAAGGGCCAGGTAGTATGTATCTTAGATTTTGTGGACCAAATGGTCTTATCACAAACACGCCTCTCTGCTGTTGTAGCCCCAACGCAGCCATAGACAATGTGTAAATGTTTGTGACTATGTTTTAATAAAACTTTATTTATGAAAAACAGGAGCGCAGCCAGATCTGACCATAGGTTATCAAGCTGTGTTTTGTGGTGCTGCCTCAGGGCTAATGGGGAGCTCGCTTTTACTTACCACAAATCTGTATCAGCTATGGATTTAAAATAAGGTTTGGCTACTTAAAAGAAGAAAAAAATCTTAGTAATCTCTGGAAAACTCTTTGCTACCTCCCAGGCGAGAGAAGCAAGGGATATCTCTCTGCCCTTTGAAACCCTCTCTCCAAGAGATAAGATGACACATCTGGAATCCAATTGTGGGGTAAGTATAGAATCAATCTAGAAAGGGCTGGAGAAAGGGAGGTCTGTAGGGATGCTGTTGCCCACAGAGGTAACAATTTTCCCAACCCCACAGTTACAGAACAGAGGTGGACCTTCTACCAGTCTGAGGTTGGAGAAGACCTCAGTTGGAATGAAAAGGCCTAAGCACCTTCAGGTTTGAGACTCTGTGTCTCTGTGCCTTGGTCTTGAGGTGTAGGAATGTGCTTGTTTCAGAGGAGGCTGCCACCATGACTATCAGCCTTTGAAGACACACTCAAAGCTTGTAGCTCTATGCCCAACCAGCTCTGGACTTGCCCAGGGGTCCCAGCAGAAAGAGCTCTAAAAGTCATCTGGTCCATTTTACAGACAGCGAAAGTGAGTCCAGAAATGGAAGAGATGTGCCCAGGGCCGCACAATCAGTTAGAGGGATATGTGTGGCTTGGACCCAGGCTTCCTAGCTTCAGGGCAGGCTCCTCCCACTGTGTGAGCCACTCCCTTGAGAAGAAAGGGAATTTAGGCTGTCCACTTTTGGCCTCCGTTGCCTTTCTTTGATCCACCCTACTTAGGGGATGTCCTAGTCCCAGAAGTAACAGAAAATATACAATAAGGAAGAGGAAAAAGTCAAGCAGGAGGCAGGAACACAAGTGGAGAAGAGAAAACCAAGAAAGGGCCTATGGCAAGGCAGAGAGATCTCTGCAAGTGTCAAGGCACACAGATGTGGCCTCTGCAGTGCGCATCCAAAGGCTTTGCCTTTTTGAAAACCGTTTCTCCTCCTTCTGGCACTAGCATTTCAATTTTTCTTGGGGAAATCTATTCTGCCTCTACTCTCCATCCGCATGACTAGGGTGGAGCTAGCGCTACTCCTGGATTCAGGACTGGGCATGTACCCAGGACTGTTCAATCCAGATTGTACCCTTCAAGGACCAGTGCTTGGGTTTAGGTGTGGGCATATAACCCAAACCAGGCCGATCAGACTCAATGAGACTCTACTTCCTGGCCTTTGAGCTATTGGGTGGAAGGGGCCCTCTTCTCGTTGAGGTTGATAGCCTTGTTGTTTGTCAGCCTAACTGTTGTCACTAGGAAGGGAAAGCCTGTCTGGAAATGGCAACCAACTCCAAGGATATGGGGAGGGAGGGATTCAGTTGGTGGTATGCTGGTAAATGTTCAAAACTGACTGTGGGGATGAGTGGAAATCCTTGATCTGTAACATTTGCCAATTTCCATAGTGTAAATAATCCCACAATGGCCAATATCAAGCTACCAATGTGATCCCATTGAGCACGGAATTGGGAAGAGATGGACACAGTCAGCTCCGGCAAACAGATCCAGGTTGAACCAGCACACCGAATTCAGCCTGTTGGCATCATTGGAGTCCCTGAATTTCACTGAGTCTGAAGCCAGAGGTCATGAAACTTTTTCATTACGTGAACCAATAAATTCCCTTTTGCTTAAGCCAATTTAATTTTGTTTCTGTCACTGACAACTAAAAGAGCCATAACCTAGACAAGTTATATCATCTCTCCCGACTAACTACACTTTCAATTCCAAACCAGCCAGTTCTCCCAATAAAACCATTTAGCTTCCTGACTGCTTGGTCAATCCTCATATTCTGAGATTTCTCCCTTTCTTATTGTTTAAGCTCTGTCCAAAACGAACATTAAAAAGAGAATTACCCTTCAAATCAAATTACACTTTGGAAATGAATTTTTAAAAAATGAAATGTCTGACTTTGGGGCCTCCTGGACTTCCTTGGAACCACTATCTTTTAAAGATGCCAAATCGTAACAATTATCAAGTTTTCTACCATGAAGACTAACCTTCCTAAGCCTCTCTGGCATACAGTTAAGCAAAGCATAATCTGGTCTAAACAATATAAATTGGATTTATTTGAATAATTTAAAGTCCACCTGCCATATTCAATCAATATCTCCCCCCTTTCTTTTTTAAGTAATTAACTTTGCAGAGTTAAGTTGCTCTAATTTCCAGCAAGTCTGAAGTGATGAAAGTTCAACTGATGAAAATCTCAAGGGACAAGATTAGTATCTGCTCCTGTTTGCCATCTTGAGCCTCAGCGCATTATTTGTAATTGATATTAGCAACTTTAAATTCTGATTAATTGCTCGAGAGCCTGTTTTCAATGCAGAAACAAAGCCACAAGTCGGGGAGTAATAGACCCAATTATTCCTAGGTAGGCTTTTGGTAATAGATTTTATTATCAAGATATCTCATCTCAGAGGCAGACGCAAAGAAACTAATTTCATTAGATGGTAACACCTCTTGAATTGAGACAAGCACATTCACCATGTGAAATAAACACAGCTTGGGAGAATTCACTTTCAGAAATGTGTCTGAGGCTGGCAGCACCTAAATGCCTATTAGGACCAAGTTTCTTTTGTACAGAAACCTTTGTTGGGAGACAAACAGGAGACCGCAGTGCCTAGAAGGAGGGAAGTGACAGAAATACCCGTGGATTCCCGTCAGCTCTCTGAGCGTGCGGGAGGCCATTAGGAGTAGGGATTAAAAGGAAGTCTGTGAGCACGGAGTTTATAAGTGTGTTGGGTCATTTTGGATCCCACTGAGATAACGGGGCAGTAATTAGGAGGGCTATCTCCCTGTCAGGAGAGCCATAAAACGTGTTATTTACACCCGGCTCATGGCCCCAAATGCCCTCCATATGGAATGCCTTTTTAAATACTTCAGTTCCCAGGCAGAATAATTCATCTTTACGCTTTCAAGTTCACAGCCATTTGCAGGGGAAAACACCAAGGGCTTTTCGAAATGAACCTCTTCACTGTGGGTTTGGTGAATGCCATGGAGTAAGTAGACGGAGGGGGACATTTGAAAACATGGGGTTTGGAGGTGGGAAAAAATTAAAGCAAATGAAAAAAAACAAACAAACAGATCCTGGCTTTGGGCTTCCCAAGGCCCCCACCTGCTGTGTTCAGATTCTCAGAAGACAGGAGAAAATGAACAGGGAGAGAGGAGCAGGTGCGCTTTGGGGGGTAGTTACGTGACTGGCAGATCTAGAAGCATGGCATGAATTACCTGTTTCAGTCTTTTCCAGAATATGTGATTGCACCTATTTTACACATGAGTTAAAAGAACATGCTCAGAAGGACAGACTTCTAATGGTGAAGTAATCTTGCTTAAAAAAGAAAGTCAGTGAGCGCTGAGACTTGATTAAGAGCCTTCTGACACCAAACTTTCACTCCTTCCACTCCATCAACCACCTTCTAATAGGGTATGGGGACACCACCCCAAGGAGACTACAGGGCACGGGTATGTGGGAAGCAGCTCATATTGGCTGGCAAGAGCTGCTGGTTAAAGTTTTGGGAACTTTGCAAGTCAGTTGTCAAACACAGCTATTATTAAAGATTAAATGACATAAACTTACAACTAAATAAATTATACGAAAAACAAAGGTAGGCCAGGCGCGGTGGCTCACATCTGTAATCCTAGCACTTTGGGAGGCCAAGGCGGGTGGATCACAAGGACAAGAGATTGAGACCATCCTGGCTAACATGGTGAAATTCCATCTCTACTAAAAATACAAAAATTCACTGGGTGTGGTGGCGTGCACCTGCAGTCCCAGCTACTCGGGAAGCCTTATTGTATGTAGATGGTGGAAATTATATATAATGATGCACTACTGTGCATTACTTCCTAACTCTGACTTCAGTGGTGTCAGGTAGTTAGGTTGAAATCAGCCCTGGAGAAAGAATTTACACCACAGAAATTGGCAAACACTAAAAGCCAGGAATCCACCTGCCCTGGAAAGGTGGTTGTTAAACATTGACCAACACACCACAAGCCCAGTCTTTTTTTCCTGGTGATCTGGTAAAGTCCTCTTAGATCCAGATTCACCTCCTATTCATCAATGGGCTTTTTCCTTAGAGGGAAATTGACCAATTCAGAGGGGAACAAGGCATTCACAGCTATCCTTGAATCTGCTCTAGGCCTCCCGTTCTTTATACTTTTCCCCCAAAGGTGGAAGATATACCCCCAAAGTAACATCAAATAAATAATGCATGAATCATATATAATTGATGCTAGATTTAACAGAAGTAGAGCCATAAGTGGTTGTCTATTAACTATTTATGACTTTGCCTAGGCGGCTGACAAGCCAGGCTTGGTGAGGAGATCACACCCATGCTCCCATGTTTTATTTAAACATTATTAAAAGTACACAGTCTGCAGCAAGGCCTTCAATTCCACTCAGAATTAGATTCTGCTGTGAAGTCGCCTCTGGGTCTCTGGAAGGTTGAGATTGGATTTTGCTGGAACCGCTACTGGATTTTTTCCTACAAGGGTAGGGAGTCTAGTTTCTGCCTCTTTCTATTCTTGACTTTCTCCTTTCCTGACATTCCCCCTTCTCCAGCTGCTCTGTGACCTTGGGCACAGCACCTTCCTGAGCCTCAGTTTAATCATCTGTGAAATGGGGCGTTATCACAGGTGTTAAGTGTTATGGTGAGAATTAGATTAGACAGGTTGTTCTTAACAGGTGGTGATTTTTCCCCTTAGGGGACACTTGGCAATGTCTGGAGACATTTTTGATTATGATAAATGGGGCAGAAATGGTATTTGCCCCTAGTACGTAGAGGGTGGGGATGCTGCTAAATATCTCACCATGCACAGGACAGTCTTCACAACATTGAATTATCTGATATAATGATAATTATACAATAATTATCTTGTCTATAATGCCAAGGTTGGCAACCTCTAGATTACAGAATCAAAGCAATCTTATATCATTAATTTAAAAACATTGTACTTGAACAGGTAAGTACCATGTACCTAAAAGTCACTGAGTCAGTCAGACCCCATTCAAACTCTGACTCTGCCACTTACTGAAAATGGGACGGGAGAAATTGCTTCAACTCTCTGGATTTTAGTTTCCTTCATGATAAAATAAGGACAATTACATCCAAGGATAAGGCTCAAAATCTAGGATTCAGATGTAAGGGCATTCTGGCTGTGACATCTGTTACCCCATTGATCGCAAGGTTGGTCTGGCTGACCTGGCTGGCTGGGCGGGTGTCCGCTTTCTCCCCTCACCAAAAGGGCATCCCTCCCAAAGCCACATGTTTGAAGAGGATGATACTCTCCGACAGAGGAGGACCAGTCTTTGGTCAAGAGTGTACAACCAAACCTCCAAACAAGTTCTCAAAACAGAGGATTCATGTAAAGTACTTAGCCCAGTACCCATCACGCAGTGTATGATAAACAAATATTAGATCTATTAACAACCCTGCCATCCACCATCACAGGCATTGCATGGATAAGGAAGTGGAGTTGGTAGCATATGATAAAGCCTGAGTAGAGAGAGAAAGTCAGAAACTCAAAGGAACAGTAAGAAAAGGAAGAAAGAAAATAAAGTACTGTCTATTAAGTGATTATGGTGAGCTATCATTTGACATTTTTATATGCATTATCTCATTTAATCACCATAGCTACCCAATAACATAGGCCATGTTACACCCATTTTACTGATGAGGAAACTGAGTTGCTTCAATGTCTGAGGTATCAGATTCCTTAGCTGTTTGAGGAACAGAATCCGAGCCAGTGCTGTTTTCAACCACCCTATAGTAGATTGAATAGTGTCCCCCCCAAAATCCATATCCACCTAGAAACTCAGAATGTGACCTTATTGGGAAATAGGGTTTTTGCAGAAGTAATTAGCCAAGCCGAGGTCATACCAGATTAGGGAGGGCCCTGAATTCAATGACTGGTGTCCTTAGAAGAGGAGAGACATACACAGAGACAGAAAAAGAAGAGAGGAAGGTCATGTAAAGACAGAGGCAGAAATTAGGGTGATGCAGCCCGCAGGCCAAGTAGCTCCTGGAGCCACCAGGGGAAGAAAGGACTCTCCCCTAGAACCTTCAGAGGGAGAAAAGCCATTCCAACATCTTCATTTCAGACATGTAGCCTCCAGAACCGTGAGACAAAATCCCTGCTGTTTTAAGATATCCAGTTTTTGATAATTTGTTATTGTAGTAGCCCTAGAAGTTTAACACGCACCCTCCTCCTAACATGAGTCAAAACAATTCTGTGTGTGTGTGTGTGAGAGAGAGAGACAGAGAGAGAGAGAGAGAGCATGTCTAACCCTAGACAAATGGAAGCTAAGGAAAAACAAGGAAAGCAAAAGAAAACAGGTTGGAGAGGGCGGAGGAAGAGATTTTGCAATTGCCACACAGTAGGGGAGCAGCAACAAGAAAGAAGGAAGAGAAGAATGAAAGGAAAGGGGTGAAGAATCTATTTATATCCCTCTATCTGGTTTCTCTCTGACTCTCTGGAGGCCTGGACATTGCCTGACACACAGCAGGCATTCACTAGACATTTGCTGAATGCAAGTGAGAGATGTAATGATAAACATGACTGGATCCCTGCTCCCCTAAAGCTGCCAGCCAAGAAACTCCATACAAGTTTCTTGCCAGTTCAAGAAACTCCATACAAGTTTCAAATGAATGATGCATCCTTCATACAATCTCCTGCAGGGCTCCTGCTTGTATACCCTTTCTTCCTTTGTCCACACATCCCATCTTGTGTCAGGGTTATTGAGGGACAGGTGCCTCTCCTCCTCTAGGTCCTGAGCAGTTCAAGGGCACAGTCCCTAGTCTATCCATGTCTGCATCTCCCACAACATCAGGCACAGGGCTAGGTACATAGTAAGATACAAACAAAAGTTGGTTGATCTAAAATTTCCCATTTTTAAGATGTACTTTTTTGAGCCATTCCATTAAGATGTAAAACTTCAAAATGCTGAGAAAATTATTCAGCAAGCAATTACGGAGCGTCTACCCTATACCTGACTCTGATATGGAGGTTGCAGCTCCAGAGTCAAATAAAACCCTTTCTCAGGGTCTCTCTCTCTCTAGGAAGACAAGAACATTGGCAATTACAAAACAGGGTGACACACGCATTGATGGGGTGGGCACAGGGGTAAGGGAACACAAAGGAGGTGTTTAATCTGATATTTGAGTTTTGAAGGTTGTGTAGGCAGGCAGCAGGATGCATGAGGATAAAGGTGGTGACTCAAGGAATAATATGGCATTGGGGTCTTGTCTTCGTTCAGCTGCATTGCTGTAAAGGAATACCTGAGGCGGAGTCATTTGTAAAGAAAAGAGGTTTATTTGGCTCATGGTTCTGCAGGCTACACAAGAAGTGTGGCACCAGAATCTGCTTCTAGTGAGGGCCTCAGCTGCTTCCACTCATGACAGAAAGGGAAGGGGAGCTGGTGTATGCAGAGATCACATGGTGAGAACAGAAGTAAGACAGAGAGGAGGAGGTGCCAGGCTGTTTCCAACAGGCATTTCTCGGGGGGACTCTGGTGGGAACTAACACAGTGAGAACTCACTGTTTACCTTAAGGAGGCACCAGCAATTCATGACGGGTCTGCCCCGTGACCCAAACTCCTCCTATGAGGCCTCACTTCCAACACTGACAATCAAATTTCAACATGAGGCTTGGGGGACAAACATTCAAACTGTAGCATCCTCAACACTTGCCTTTGTGCTTAAGTAGGACAGATAAGAGGATGAGAAGCAGACAACCAAAGGAGGAAAAATTTAGAGAGGTTGAATTTCTTGTAGGTCATAGGAAGCAGCTTGAACTTTGTTCTGAAGGCAATGGAGACCCATAGAAGGTTTCATTTCATTTTTTTCCTTTCCTTTCTTTCTTTCCTTCTTTCCTTCCTTCATTCCTTCCTTTCTTTCCTTCTTTCTTTCTTTTTTGTTGGGGGCTGTTACCCAGGCTAGAGTGCAGTGGTGCAATCATAGCTCACTGTAACCTTGAATTCCTGGGCTCAAGCAATCCTCCACCACAGCCTCCTGAGTAGCTGGAACTACAGGTACATGCCAGCAGACCTAGATAATTCCTCCATCCTTCCTTCCTTCCTTCTTTCCTTCCCTCCTTCCTTCATCTTTCACAGGGATGGGGTCTTGCTTTGTTGTCCAGGCTGGTCTTGAACTCCTGGCCTGAAGTGATCCACCCACTCGTCCTCCCAAAGTGCTAAGATTATAAGGCATGAGACAACACATCCGGCCCTATAGAAGACTTTTTAGCAGAGAAATAACACAGTAGGCTCTGCTCCTTTCTTGAAAGATCTCCTGCAGGGAGGAGCAAGACTGGAGTGAAAGTGAGGAGACAAGTGAGAAGTCACTACAGAAGCCCAGAACAGAGGGGATGGTGCTTAAATAAAGACAAAGGAAGCAAGAATCAGGAGGGGTGAATCTGAAAATTACTTAAATAGGGTACAATCAACAGGGTTGATCATTAAGCTGTGCGAGCGAGAGGGAAACGAGTTGCTGTGATTTCTAGCTCAGGTCACTGGGTGGATGCAGGAAGGGTAAGAACCATCCAAGTTGCTGGGGAACTTGTGAAAAGGACACCTGGATCAGGGGAAAGTCAAAACCAGGCCTGATTCTCTAATCAGGACAAGGTGATGAAGGGTAAAACCCAACGGGGGCAGCTTCTGAAACAGGTGCACCTGGCAGGTCAAAGTCAGGCCTCCCGTCAGCATCAGGGCTTCTAGCTTCCTCCGGCACCCCTTGGATACCCAGTCCTGGAGTGGGTGGTTTCCCTTGGGCCCTGTAACTACTGAAAAACAACAGGATATACATCCACAGACGAGTTGTTTCATCGCTCGAATCACAAAGGGACTGGAATGATTTAGAACCAGAATATTATTTTCTCCATAATGGCTCCTGGAGTCTCCAGGAATAGTACATTTACTAAAAATTAATGGCAAAACCTCATTTTTCTTTTTTCTGGGAAGCAAAGTTCCACCGGAGGGGTAATTGATCCTGATCTGGATGTGCAGGAGAGTCAGCTGGGGGCATAAATCATTCACATGCAACAACTCACAGTCCTTTAAACCAACACCAACAGTGACAAATAGTACAGGCTGGGGACAGGCAGAAAGGAATGTGGACAGGCGATCCATCAACATCCTTCCCACTGCTCACCAGGGCCCAGAGCACTGGATCCTTTTTTGGGCTCCAGAGCAGAGCCATTTTTCAGCGAGGTTGGGTTGAAAGGGCAGCAGGGTGACCTGGTGATAGCTTTAGCACTGGACACGTGGGGACACTAATCCCCAAGCTGCCCTTCCTGACTCTGCAGCCCTGCACAACCCCACACCCTGGTACCTCTACATTCTCCACTTGCTGAGGTTGACATTAAGTGCTAAAAAGGACAACCTCTGCAAAGGACTTGAGCATAGAACAACGCTGTAAAACTTGGTGATGGAATAAATAAACGAATGCTTGGACTATGGAGTAGGAAATTTATTCTATCCCTCCCAGGGAGGATTTGAATTCTAAAAATGAAGACAGGCCAGGAGCAGTGACTCATGCTTATAATCCCAGCACTTTGGGAGGCTGAGGCAGGAGGATCACTTGAGGCCAGTAGTTCAAGACCAGCCTGGTCAAAGTGGTGAGACCTCATTTCTATTAAAAAATTGAAAAATTAGCCAGACGCAGTGGTATCCACTTGTAGTCTCAGCTACTCTGGAGACTGAGGCGGGAGGATCGCTTATGCCCAGGAGCTGGAGGCTGCAACGAGCTATCATTGTGCTACTGCACTCCAGCCTTGGTGACTAAGACCCTGTCTCAATTAAAAATACTACTACTACTAATAATAATAATAATTTTAATAAACAGAAGAGGGAGAAGGCAATACTTCGTCCCAAGAAACGGACTTGTGGCAGTGACAGTGGGCATGCGAGAGAGATTTGGTGCCAATTGGCCTTCTAAAATCCCTCAAATCACAATGCCTGCCCCCTGGTTTTGCCTGTGACAGCTCTGAGCTCTTATTACGGAGGAAACTCTATGTTTATACAAAGTACACTAGCAATGGTCTTAGTTGCATTTTCTCATGCAGTTATATATTTCCATGTATGAGCTCCTAGGGAGCAAAGGTGTGTGCTGCTCCTCACTGGGTATCCAGCATCTAGTAAAAACTATGGATATATATTGCCTGAAGGAAAGAACCAAAGCTCTGGCTGCCTTGCAGGATTTTAGTGTGGTTTAGAGATAACGTACAGCACAAAGAAGCTGCCCCTTATTTTATGGGATGAGGGAAGGCAAGTTGGTGGCGTGGACATGAACAGTGGGATGATCGTCTTGAGAAATCAGGGACAGTACCAGGATGCCACACCTATAGGAGGGGCCTCCGCAGCAAGACTCGACTTTAAATGACAGTGAGGACTTAATTCTACCACTGAGTGCTGTTTTGGGCACACTGCGAACTTCTGCACAGCAGGGACTTTATGATTCCTCACCCTTCCTCAACAGTGCCTCTCCCTGTGCCATGCTTATTGCTGGTGTTGAATAGGTATTTGTTGAATGAATCCATGAGTGATACAAGAAAGTATGACTTCCTCTCTCCTCCCAGTGGAAATTTCTCAGAGCTCAAAGGCAAAGGAAATATTTGAGAGCAAATATGTTGGTGAGTTTGGGGACATCCAGTATTTGGAAGAGGCTGCTAGGCTGATCTTATCTGTGGAGCTCTGTTCTTCCACAGAATCACTAAGGAAATGACAGCATGTGCTGGATAACTTCAGAATGCCAACCAAGCTGAAATATGCCTTCCAACTTCTTTCTTTCTCTTTCCTTCTCTCTTTCTTTCTTTTTTTCTTTTCCTCCCTCCCTCCCTCCCTCCCTTCCTTCCTCTCTCTCTCTCTCTCTCTCTCTGTCTCTGTCTCTCTCTCTCTTTCACAGAGATGGGGTCTTGCTCTGTTGCCCATGAACCCCTGGCCTGAAGTGATCCTCTCATTCATCCTCCCAAAGTGCTAGGATTATAAGGCATGAGCCAACACATCCGCCCCCAAAGAAGATTTCTTAGCACAGAAATAACACAGTGAGCTATGCTCCTTCTTGAAAGATCTCCTGCAGGGAGGAGCAAGACTGGAGGGAAAGTGGGGAGACGAGTGAGGAGTCACTATAGAAGCCCAGAGCAGAGGGGATGATGCTTAAAGACAGCAGAAGCAAGAATGGATCAGGAGGGGTGAATTTGAAAAATACCTAAATAGGGTAAAATCAACAGGTCTGATCATTAATCATTAGTGGGTTGGAGGGTGGCCTCCCAAAAGACAAGTCCACCTGAGATTGGTGAAGATGATCTCATTTAGAAAAAGGGTTTGTAGGCCAGGCGTGCTGGCTCACACCTGTAATCTCAGCACTTTGGGAGGCTGAGGCGGGTGGATCGCTTGAGGTCAAGAGTTTGAGACCAGCCTGGCCAACATGATGAAACCCCACCTCTACTAAAAATATAAAAATTAGCCTGGTGTGGTGGTGCATGCCTGTAGTTCCAGCCACTCAGGAGGCTGAGGCAGGAGAATTGCTTGAACCCGGGAGGCAGAGGTTGCAGTGAGCCGAGATTGTGCCACTGCACTCCAGCCTGGGTGACAGAGCAAGACTCTGTCTCAGAAAAAAAAAATGGAAAAAGAAAAAGGGTTTGTAGACATGATTAACGTAAGGATCTCAAAGTGAGATCAATGTGGATTTAGAGTGAGGCCTGAATCTAATTACAGTTGTCCTTCTAAGAAAAAGGCAGGGGGTATTTGGGACAGACATACACAGAGAAGAAAGCCATCACTGAGGCTGGGATTGGAGGGATGTAACCACAAAGCAAGGGGCACCTGGAGCCATCAGATGCTGGAAGAGACAAGGAAGGATGCCCCTCCAGAGCCTTCGGAGGGAGTGCGGCGCTGCTCGCACCTTGATTTCAGACTTCAGGCTCCAGAACTGTGAGAATGAATTTCCGTTGTTTTAAGCTATGCAGCTTTTGATAATTTCTATGACAATTTTAGGAAATGAACATTCCTCACAACGACACCCACCGAACTAAAGAGAAAAGTTCAGCTTCGATAAACTTTTCCAGAATCTTTCCATCAGCAATGGGAGAAAGATTCAGGTCTAATTTCAGCAGGCATGCAAGCTCTTTAAGGTTTTGTGTTGTGTCCGTTTCGATTCCTATGTGGGGGCTACACTATGATTCCTATGCGGGGGCTATGCTATAATCTTCTCAGTGTTCCAGGGCCTTTCAAGATCTGAATATGGCCCCAGGAACAGGGACAGGGAGAGGAAAGAGAGAGAAGAGACAGAGAATAAGAGATCAAGGGATAGAGAGGAAGAAAATCACTATTTGATCTGTCCAGAATGCCTGAGTGCCTGGCTAAAGAAGACATCAGAGGAGAAAGGCTGGGGATGTTCTCTCCTTCCAGCCAGAGCGTGCAGGAGGGACACTCGGCTGCATGAGAAACGGGGCTGGTTAATGAGGAAGTTATCCTGTCAATTGGAGGAAAGAGCCTTTCTCTCTCCCAGGGCCGTGGGCGTGGAGGAACTGCCAGTCAGAAGGCCTGGACTTTGTCTGGGAACCTCTGTCTCTGTGCGGGGCCTTACCGCCCCCTCACAGAAGAGCCAGGCAGCCGGCTTGTCAGGGGCAAAGCTGATGGGGATGACAGTGGCTGTGAGAGACAGTGGCCCAAAACATATTAATATATTTGCTGCAGGAAGAACAAGTTGGTGAGACCTCTCACAACACCAGAATCAATAATGCGGGAAGGAGAAAGTGAGCATAATTTAGAGAACTCTGAGCCAGGCCTTGGCCTCTCTGGAAGGCTGTGTGATGGTAGAGAATGGGGGTGCCAGATACCCTCCAGGTCACAGAATCAGAAATCTGAAACCTTAGTGACGTCTGACCCCATGGAGAAAAGGTGGAACAGACTCTTAGATGTTCTGTGACCTGTGCAGAAGCTTCTTAGAACAACACTCTGAATGATGGAGAAACCTTCCCATTAGGCAGGAAACAAATTTTAAAATGTTCCTTGGGGCTGGGCACAGTGGTTGTAATCCTAGCACTTTGGGAGGCTGAGGTGGGCAGATTGCCTGAGCTCAGGAATTTGAGACCAGCCTAGGCAACATAGTGAAAGCCTGTCTCTAGTAAAAAACAAACAATTAACCAGACGTGATGGCTCATGCCTATAGTCCCAGCTACTCAGGAAGCTGAGGCACAAGAATCTCTTGAATCTGGAAGGTGGAGGTTGCAGTGAGCTGAGCTCGCACCACTGCACTCCAGCCTGGGCAACAGTGCAAGACTCTGCCTCCAGAAAAAAAAGAAAAAGTGTTTCTCGCACCATCCTGGAGGCAAAGTATGAATTGGTGACTAAAAGCAGAGACTACATTGTCAGGCAGCCCTGGGTGCAAATTCTTACTCCTGTGTGACCCTGGGCAAGCAAATGTACCATTCGGGACCTCAATCTGGCAAGATGGTATCTCCGTGTATCATATAATGGACATCAAGATAGCACCTACCTCATGGTTCTGAAATGAGGATTTACATGAGAAATGTTTCCTTCAGAACCTAGTAGGTAGCAAACACTTCACACATGGTGGTTTGAATCATCATTGTCTGGTAGGGGAATTTCTGGCCCCATCCCCCAGCCATGTGAAAAGAGCCCGACTCCTGATAGGGAAAGCCCTTCCCCCGCAAGGAGGCCACATGGAAAGTGCTTAACTTCCTTATGTGACTCAGCACAACGACCCCGGCTGAAGGAACTCCAGCTCCCTTCCGCCTAGCAACCACCTAACCAATCACCACCTGCCCCTTCAGCTCCCGCCCAGCAGACTTCCTGCCTAGAACCTGACCAA
>PVKP010040080.1:0-19715 GCA_004027715.1 Plecturocebus donacophilus
CACCTCATCAGCCTCCTGAGTAGCTGGCACAACAGGCATGCACCACCACACCAGTTTTTCAATTCTAATTATCTAATTTTTCCAAGAAAGCAGACTTCACCCAACACGTACATCTGCTACCCACATCCCCTCCTGTGCAAGCTTCACCTTCCATGCCATGATTCTGCCCAGTTCTTCATTACTCATCTTATTCACTCCACAATTACTTACTAAGCATCTTTTTGGTGCCAGGTACCGCTCTGGGTACTGAAGCTATAATAGACAACAAAAAAGAAAAATATTCCACCCACCAGGAAGAGACAATGAGGACGTACATCTACTGAACATACAGTACATCAGCCAGTGAGTGACACAGGCCGTGGAAAACCACAAAGCAGTGATGGAGGAGTGGAAGTACTATGTGAAAGAAGGTGACTGCAATTGCAAATAGGCGTTCAGGGAAGCTTTTCTGAGGATTCACCACCGAGCAAACACATGAAGGAGATAAGAATGCAAGCTTGTGCATATGTGGGTGAAGAATATTCCATGTGGATGGCACAGCAACTGGTGATAGTGGCTGGAGCTCACAGGGATGAGGAGGCAGAGAAGAAAGGTGGGATTAGAAAGGTAATAGCCTAATTGTACAAATAGGTCACTGCAGAACTTTGAGTTAGGGCTACTGAAAATTTTTAGGTTAAGAAATGACAGGAATTTATATAACAATAGGATCACGGTGACAGTTGTACTGAGGACAGACTGACGAGGGTTAAGGGCAGATGCAGGAAATCCAGTTAGGAGGCTATCATGATAATACAGGTGGCTTGGATCGGGGTGGCAGTGGTGGTGGTGGTGATGGGGTAACGAATGGCCAGATTTCTCTACATGGTGTGTAATTTAGCTCCAACTAGAGGATCTGAATATGAGTTTTAAGTGAAAAGGAAGAATCAAGGATGACTACAAACATCTCTTGACTTGAGACCACAAGGTACAGTTTTGACAACCATAAAGCAAATAACCTTATATTCCAAAGCTGCATTGCCAATTGTAGTTTTAAAATTTTGGCAAAACTAGAAAGTCTAGCAGAAAGTGTTTATCAGGATTTGATCAGAAAGTCCTGATAAAGTGTTTCAGGAAGATTTCGGGACACACTGACTTACCTGAGACATTACTCTGCAACTTCCAACAGCCAACAGAGTCCCCTTTCCAGGCTCTTAGAGATGGGCAGTGTCCTAAGGGCACAGAAGGGCAGGAAAAAGCAGTCTTGAAAACTCTGGCTTATCTTGCAGCACCTGTGACACCCCGTAATGGAAAAGCACCCTGGTAATCACTCTCCGGGGCGCTAATCTCTCCTTGGGAACGAACAGGGTGTTTCTCCGCAAGGGGTAACAATTTACCAGGTGCCACTTGCGAGGAAAATCAATTATTCTGTACATAAAAACCTCATAAAACAACGGTAATAACTTTATCAGCTCGTTCAATCTTCACCACTATGCGCGATGGGCACATTATTCCAGATTTCTTCTTTAAACGATGACAAAACCGAAATCCCAAGATACTGAACCCATTTGTTCAAGGTTACACAACTGCAAAGCGCCTGCTTCATGACTACATAACCCAAAAACAACTGTGGCTGGCGTCTGCTCTCGCCCCCACTTCGCTCTCACAACAGCGCCAAGAGGTCGGCGCCGTCATCACCCCGTGTTTACACAGCAGGACACGAAGGCCAGAAAAAGCCAAGACCCCGGCCGGGGTCACACAGCGGGCCGACCTAGGACCCGAGCCCCGCCGCCGCCCCCGGGACCCACACTTGCCGGAGTCCTCAGCCGGGTCTCACCGTCCCCGCAGGCGCCCCGAACCCGCACCTCTGGGGACCTGACGCGCCGCGTCGCTGGTGAGCGGGAAACGTCTGCAGACCTCCGGGAACGACACTGCTCAGAATCGTTCCTGAACCAGGAAGTCGCCACCAGGACCGAGGCTACCGGGGGTCAGACACAGAGCGCCGCCCAGGGCCGAGCGACATTTCCCAGAATCATCCGCGCTGGGGACAAAAGTTCCCAGTGCCGCGAACCGCCGGCCCCGGAAGACCACACTTCCCAGGAGTCTCTGCGGCCGCGGGCAAATCGGTCTCGGCTTCGTAAGAAACTAAACCGCCAGGGGCTGTTGTCCCAGAGCCAGCCAGCTAGGACCACCCGCGAAGTGTCCTGGGGCACACAGTCGTCCTCTGGTGAACGATACACCGCGGAACCAAGGGCTACCCTCTACTTTTAAGGACAATGACGCCCGGACCAAGAAATTACACTTCCCAGGAAACCCTGCGGTCGTGGAAAACTCTTCCGGTTATTCGTGCGTTCATACAAACGTTTTCTCCCGGGGCGTGGGCAGCCAGCGCTTGCGGGTACCGCGCGAGCACTCGCCTTTGCTAGCAAAGGGGCTCCTGTCTTCCCAAACCCTGCTGCTACGCTGTCCACCTTATATGGTCTTTGAGGTTTTTTTGGAACTCAACTGCCAAGACTACAGACGGAACGCCCTGAGGCTGGACTATGCCAGCTGTAGTTCGCAAGCCAAGAAGATTTCCTGGAAATGCACGCGGACACGTATCTGTGACACTAATGACGGCCGTTCTGATGTGCGTTACGCCCCCTGGGAGGACTTGGAAATACTGAATTTGAGTGAGCACTAGGAGGACAGAGATCCTCATCCTGGTAGGAGTCACTCCACCCGCAGCCATCAGAGCGTGAGCCCCCCTCTCCCCAGAGGCTCTTCTTAGGCCCTGACCTTGCCCGGCCCACCCAAAGGGGCAATGGACCTTTCTGTATGCAAGGCGGAGCAGTCTACTGTTGGTGTGTATTTGGGTAGTTTACTTCCTTTTTAACATTTAAATTAAATTTTAATTTAATGCTGCCTCCACCTCTGCCTCTGCCTCTGAGAGAGACAGAGAGCGGGAAGGCCGAGAGTGGGGGCCCTGCGGGACAGGGACAGGGGAGCCTTCCTTACTTTGCACAATCTGGGGACCCTCCCCGAAGGAAAAAGCCACCAACAGTGGAAAAGACTATTGGGCATCATCATGGGGACGGAGGCTGGGAGGCTGCAGCTCAAAGGTGTGGGCTTCAGGAGGGCTGCAGGGGACTGAGCAGCAGTATCTGGGAGCAGAGGGCCGCCCTCCCTCCATATACCTTCCTTCTCTGGACCCCAGAGCCCTGTGTCCCCCTCCCAACCCCACAGCTAGAAGGAGGTGGGGTCCTCTGAGGGCAGAGAGGGCCAGGAGGCTCCCTGAGGATCCAAGGCTCCTTGGGCCTCCCAGGGCTGGGCCTGTGGCTCTGATCTGCTTTGCCCTGAGAGGGACGTGCTTAGTGGTGGGGTTTGTATGGCTGTCACTCACTCACCTGCCTGTGCCCAGCCACTCACCTGTCACTCCCATCCGCCCCCACCCAGTACACACGTGGGCTTTCAACTGCCATCAGGAGTAGTTGCTGCCTGTGTCACACATATCCATCCCACCTACCACACTGCAGGTTACAGGACTGCCCCACAAGCGCCACCGTGTGCACCTGAGGTTACCTGGCACACAGGTATCCTCACCTGCATGACATGACCAGATCGTGCACTTCCTATGCCAGTACCAGGGCCAAAGTAAGTGTAAGGGTGGCTGAGAGAAGAATAGATCCCAAGTCAGGCAAGCAAGTTTTATTAACCTGCTGGCTGCTCTGTAACAATCAGAGGAGGCAGCCCACGCTTACAAAATAAGGGGTTTATATGGAGTGAGAGGGGCATAAGGGAGTTTCAGGACTGAGGTCATCTATCCGCTCATAACGGGCACAGAGATAGTTGTCAACTTGTAACAGCCCTACAGTACGTCATCCTGTGACTTTTGTGGCAGCAATTTTTTTTTTAAAGAGAGAAACCAGGATTTTTTTTTTTTTATTTATTTATTTTTAATAAAGATAGGGTTTCACCATGTTGGTCAGGCTGGTCTTGAACTCCCGACCTTAGGTGAGGTCTTGGCCTCCAAAGTGCTTGGATTACAGGCATGAGCCACTGCGCCCTGCCGAAACCAGGATTTTTTACAGATACGTGTCAAACAGGAATTTACAAATATGGATAACAAACATTTGTTTACCCTGTCCTCCCCCAAGCTGTCCAGATGACTGTAATCAGGCTTTGCTTAGTTGTAGCACATAGACAGGAGTTCAGGAATGCAGCTCCAGAGCAATCAGAGTTGAGGGGGGTGGGTCAGCTTACTCTGAGGGGGTTTTCTGAGGCAGCTTGTCCCTAACAGTAAGCTTGTACCATCAGCCTTGGAGACACTGGGTGGTGGTGGCTAGAGGTCTGGGAAGTCACCAGGCTGGAGACGTCATCTACCTCCAGGAGAGGGTTGAAATAGACATTTCCCATGCACCACTTTGCAGCATCTCAGCCTCACCTGGGACTGTGGCTGGCCCTGGGACCAGCAGTTCCACGAAGGTTTAGACCATCTCTAGGCTTAGGAAGGACCTCCCTTGCCGTCACCATGGCCTGGGCTATGCACCATTGTGACCAAAGGCTCTGGGCAGAAGATGCAGCCAGCCAGAGTGTGGGGCTGAGGGGCCTGAGCACAGGAGGGATGTGAGGCCTTCCCTGCACCCCATGGCCACCATTTCAGAGCGGGATCAGCGTTTGTTTGGGTTTATCCTGTGAGTGGTGGCAGAGAGCAGAGCTCAGGGCAGGTCCAGGACGAGATAGGCATCCCGTGCTGCAGCCTCGGAGCCACCAGGGCACATGATGGGGCCGGTGTGGGGGCATCACTTGTGCCACACACCTGGGCAGGAGGTGCCCTGGGGCTGGTAGGTCAAGGTGTTTGCAGGATCCCTGCCTTGTTAGAATTATGTGTACTGGAGGATGGAGGGAGGGGGCAGAGGGTGGAGGAGTTGGGGAGATGGCTCCTGCTGCTTCCTGGCCTCGAAGTGGGGGTGATGGGTGGTCGGTGAGTGGCAGAGGGGGCAGTGAGTGCTGCAAGGCTGAGCCAGGGAAGTGGAGGCAGCGGGGATGCAGGCCTTGCCTGAGGCTGACTCGGGGCTGGGGCTTCTCAGAGGTCAGCTCCTGGACAGGGAGTTTGCAGGAACGGAGACGCAGCACACGACACAGCAGAACTCGACACAACACAACCTGGCACAGCAGAGCAGCGAGCTACAGATGGGGTTCTGTAGGGTCCAGGAAGTCATGGAGCAAACTGACCTGAGCCGCGTCCCTCGGCCAAGTCACAGGCACCCAGCCTTGAGCCACCCACTTCCTTGTGACAGCCCCATGCCCTGGTGTCCCTGGGGCTAGGACAGGGCTGGGGCTAGTGTTCAAGGTGAAGTCTGACTCTCACCCCCTGCCTCTAATCCCCATGTGTTGGGGAACTTAAGCATCTTTTAGGGACCCAGTGGGGTGCTGATGGGATTTCTGGGCACCTCAGCCAGACCTCCTGCCTGCCTGGCCACATTGCCTCCCACTCAAATCTGGCCTTGGGGCCAGATTGTCGCCTCTGCTTACTGAGCCCTGTGGTTCCCTGCCAGGCACTGTTGGCCCTGCAACCAGGCTGGCACATGAAGAATGGCCTGTCCCCAAAGCCTGCACTCCTCCCAGCTCACCCGCTTTGCTTTCTCCTGCAATGGGAGATGGAAGCCAGGTTGACACCGAAGGAGGAGCTCCCTCAACTGTGGGTTCGCCTTTGGGTTCTGGGCAGGGTTTGAGGAGGTTAAACTTTCTGGAGAGTGGCTGGAGCTCGAGAGCCTGCTGAGCTGGGAGTGGTCCCATAGCAGGGGGACCCATGGTGGAGGGTGGGGTGGGCCGGGAGGATGACCCAGCTGTGGAGGAGCTGGGGCAAGCAGGTCACATGGGTGCAGCTCAAACTCTCTCCTCCCCATTCTCTCTTCCCCACCAGAAAGGGGTTCTATACCAGACCCCCAGAGAGGGTTCTTGGATCTCACAAAGGAAAGCATTTGGGGCAAGTCCATAAAGTGAAAGCAAGTTGACTAAGAAAGCAAAGGAATAAAAGAATGGCCACTCCATGAGCAGAGCAGCAGCACAAGCTGCTCAGCTGCTTACCCTTACCGTTACTTCCTGATTCCTTGCTAAACAAGGGGTGGATTATTCATAAGTTTTCTCGGAGAGGGGTGGGCACCTCCCAGAACTGAGGGTTCCTCCCCTTTTTAGACCAAATAAGGTAATGTCCTTGTTGGTGCTTTGGGTTTGCATTTTTCCAATGATCATTGATGTTGAACACCTGTTCAAGCATCTGTTGGCCATTTGTATGTCTTTTTAGAAAAAATGCATATGCAGGCCCTTTGTTCTCAATTGGAATGTTTGTTATTTTTCCTATTGAGTTGTATGAATGGATTACATATTTTGGATATTAACCCCTTATCAATTATATGGTTCTCAAATACTGTCTCTCCTTCTGTAGGTTGATGCTTCCAGCTTTGTCTTCTTGGTCAGGATTGCTTTGTCCATTTTGGCTTTTTTTGTGTGTGATTCCAAATACATTTTAGCATTTTATTTCTATTCTATTAAAAATGCCATCAGGATTTTGATAGGGATTGGTTTGAATCTGTAGATTCTTTGGTAGTATGGATATTTCAACTCTTAGTAATTCTTCAAATCCATGAATGAAAGAGGTCTTTCCATTGCTCTGGTCTTCTTTAATTTTCTTCACCAATGTTTTATAGTTGTTGGCATACAAGTCTTTCACCTCTTTGGCTTAGTTTATCCCAAGTATTTTATTCTTTTTGTTGTTATTGCAAATGTAATTGTTTTCATATTTTCCTTATTGAATAGTTCATTGTTACGTACAGAAATATCTCTGATTTTTGTAGTTTGTTTTGTACCTTGCAACATTACTAAATTTCTTTCTTAGTTTATAATTGTGTATGTGTGGAGTCTTTGGGGTTTTCTACATATAACACATGTGACCTTTTTTTCTTTTTTTTCCAAATGGTGTCTTGCTCTATGTGCAGGCTGGAGTGCAGTGGTGCAATCTAGGCTTACTGCAACATCCACCCCGCCAGTTCAAGTCATTCTCCTGCCTCAGCCTCCTGAGTAGCTGGGATTATAGGTGCAACCCACCAGACCTGGCTAATTTTTGTATTTTCAGTGGAGAAGGGGTTTCACCTTGTTTTGGCCAGGCTGGTCTCAAATTCCTGGCCTCAGGTGATCTGCCCACCTCAGCCTCCCAAAATGCTGGGAATACAGGCGTGAGCTACTGCGCCCAGCCAACATCATGTGATCTTCTAAGAGATATAATTCTACTTCATTGTTTTCTGCTTTAGATGCCTTTTCTTTTCTTGCCTCACTGCTCTGGGTAGGGCTTCTAGTACCATGTTAAATACAAGTTGTAAGAGTGGGCATCCTTGGCCAGGCGCAGTGGCTCACGCCTGTAATCCTAGCACTTTGGAAGGCCAAGGTGGGTGGATTGCCTGAGCTCAGGAGTTTGAGACCAGCCTGGGCAACATGGCAAAACCCCATCTTAAAAAAAAAAAAAAAAAAAAAAAAACGAGTGAGCATCCTTATCTTGTTCCTGATCTTAGAGGAAAGAATTTCAATTTCTCTTTATTGATTATAATGTTAGCAGTGGGTTTTTTACATATTGACCATATTTGTGTTGAGGTAAGTTTCTTCAATTCCTATTTTATTGATGGTTTTAATATGAATGGATGTTGAGTATTATCAAGAGCTTTCTCTGCATCTTTTAAGACGATCCTGTGGTTTATAGTCTTCATTCTGCTAATGTGGTATGTCACACTGATTGACTTGTCATATGTTGAACTATCCTTTTATTTCAGGAATAAATTCTGCTTGGTCATATTGTATAATTTTGTTAATGTGTGTTTGCACTTGGTGTTCTAGTATTTTATTAAATATTTAAAAATCTATGCTCATTGCAGATATTAAACTGTAGCTCGTTTTTCTTTTCTTTGTTTTATTATTTTAAGTGGACACAATAATAATTGTATATATTTATGGGGTACTGTGTGATATTTCAATACATATATACAATGTGTAATGATCAAAGCAGGGTGATTGGCACATACACCTCCTCAAACATTGATTATTACTTTGTGTTGGGAATATGCAGTATCTGCTCTTCTAGGTATTTAAAAATGTATAGTAACTTGTGTATTACAGTCACCCTACAATCCTTTAGAACACTAGAAATTATGTCTCTTATCTGGCTTCACTTTTATATCCATTCGTCAACCTTTGGCTGTACTCCCACGTCCCCCAGCTCTTCCTTGCATCATGTAACCATTATTTTACCCTCTCCTTCCATGAGAGCAACTTTTTTACCTTCCACATGTGAGAACATACAGTATTTATCTTTCTGTGCCTGGCTTCTTTTGCTCCAAGCTCATCCATGTTGCTGCAAATGACAGCATTTTATTCTTTTTCATGACTAAATCATATTCCATTGTGTACGAATACCATATTTTCTTCATCTGTTCATGTATTGATGGACACTTAGGTAGATTCCATATTTTGTCCATTGTGAACAGTGCTGCAATAAAGAGGAGAGTGCAGATATCTCGTTGTTACACGGATTTCCTATTTTTTTGTATATGTCCCCAGTAATGGGATTGCTCAATCATAATCTATTTTTAGTTTTTTGAGGATCATTCATACTGTTCTTCAGGCTGTGAAAATTGACATTCCCACCAACAGGGTATAAGAGTTCCCTTTTCTTTGCTTCTTCACCAGCATTTGGTCTCTTTTGTCTTTTACATAGTAGCCATTCTGACTGGAGGTGAGATGATATCTGAATGCAGTTTTTATTCGCATGTCCCTGATGATGAATGATGTTGAGCATTTAAAAAATGCCTCTTAGCCATATGTATGTCATCTTTTGAGAGCTGTTTATTCAGCAAATTTGTCCATGTTTACATCAGATTACTTGATTTGTGGTGTTTGTTTGTTTTGACATTGAATTGTTTTAGTTCCTTGTATATCCTAGCTACTTGTTGAAAGAATAGTTTGCAAATACTTTTTTTCCATTCTGCAAGTTGTTTTCTGTCTCTGTTGATTGTTTCCTCTGCTCTGCAGGAACTTTATAGTTTAATATAGCCCAGTTTGCCTGTTTTGGCTTTCTTTCCTGTGCTTTTGGATTATTCACCATAAAAGTTTTGCCCAGACCAACATCTTGAAGCATTTTCTGTTTTTTTCTATGGCTTCATAGTTCCAGCTTTTAATTTAGTCTGTATTTTAAGTTTCTTTTATTAATAGTGTGTGAGATGGGCTCTAGTTTCATTTTTGGCATGTGCAAATCCAGTTTTCCAGGCACCATTTATTTAAGAGACTGTCCATTTGCCAATAAATGGTCTGAGTGCCTTTGTTGAAAATCAGTTGGTTTTAAACATGTGGATGTATTTCTGGATGATCTATTTAGTTTCACTGGTGTATGTGTCTGTTTTGATACCAGTACCATGCTGTTTTGTTTAGTATAGCTGTGTTGTCTGTATTGAAGTCAAGTCATGCTATACCGCTAGATTTGTTCTTTTTAATTAGGATTCCTCTGGCTCTTCAGAGTCTATTGTGGTTTTATATGAATTTTGGAATTACTTTTTCTGTTTCTAGAAGCTATTGCTGATATTTTGATTGGCATTGTGTTGAATCTGCAGATTGCTTTTGGTAACATGGTCATTTTCACAGTGGTGGTGCTTCCAGTTATGAACATGGGATATCATTTCATCGCTTAGTGTCCTCTTCAATTTGCTTTCTCAATGTTTTAGAGGTTTTTTGGGAGAGATCTTTTACCTTTTTGTTTTTATTTATTCCAAGGCACTTTTTCTTTTAGTAGTATTTTACATGAGATTTCTATCTCACTTTATTTTTTCCAGATTCATTTTTGATGTATAGGAATGATACTGATTGTAGTATGTTGCTTTTGTATCCTGAATCTTTAATGAATTTGTTTATGAAGTCTACGTGTTTTTTGGTGGTACTTTTAGGGTTTTCTGTATGTAAAGCCATGTCGTCTGCAAGCAGAAACAATTTAACATCCTTCTATCCAATCTAGGTGCCCTTTATTTCTTCCTCTTGACTAATTGCTGTGGCTGGGACTTCCACTACTATGTTGAATAAAAGTGATGAAAACAGGCATTCTTGTCTTGTTCCAGATCTTAGAGAAAGAGCTTTCAATTTTTCCCTATTCGGTGTGATGTCGGCTCTGGGTTAGCCATACATTGCCTTTATTGTGTTGGGCTCCATTCCTTCTATACCCAATTTGCTAAGGGTTTTTAATCATGAAGGGCTGTTGAATTTTGACATGCTTTTTCTGTACCTGCTAAGATGATCATATGGTTCTTGTACTCATTCCATTGATGTGATGTGTCACATTTATTGATTTGTGCATCTTGTACTATCCTTCCATCTCTGGGTTAAATCCCACTTGGCCATGGGATGATCATCTAATGTGCTGCTGAATTTGGTTGGCTAGAATTTTGTGAAGAGTGTTTGCATCTATATTTATCAGGGATATTGGCTGTCTTAGTTCAATCTCACACTCCTAATAAAGACATATCCGAGACTGGGTAATTTATAGAGGAAAGAGATTTAATTGATTCACAGTTCTGCATGGCTGGGGAGGTCTTAGGAAACTTACTATCATGGCAGAATGGAAAGCAAACACATCCTTCTTCACATGCTGGTAGGAAGGAGAAGTGTGGAGCAAATGGAGAAAAAGCCCGAAATAAAACCATCATTTCATGAGAATTCACTCACAAGCATGAGAACAGCAGCATGAAAATAACCATGTCTATGATTCAATTCCCACCCACTGGGTCCTTCCCACAACACGTGGGGATTATGGAAACTAGAATTCAAGAGGAGATTTGGGTGAGGACACAGCCAAACCATATCATTGGCCTATAGTTTTCTTTTTGTTGTTGTACTCTTCTGTAGTTTTGATATCAGGATGGTGCTGGACTTCCAAACTGAATTTGGAAGAATTTCCTACTCTTCCCTACTCAGAAAAGAATTTTCTGGAAGAGTTTTAGAAGAATTGCTATTAGTTCCTCCTAAATAATTGGTGGAATTCGGCAGTGAACCCATCGGAGTCTGGACTTTTCTTTGATAGGAGACATTTTATTACAAACTCAATTTGTTACTCATAATTGGTCTGTTCAGGAGTTTGATTTCTTTTTGGTTCAATCTTGGGAGGTTATTATTTTCCCAGAAATTTATTCATTTCTGTTAGGTTTTCTAATTTGTTGTTGTATGACAACAAATTTGTTCATAACAGCTCTAATGAGAGAAAACCTAATCATGGAAAATCGCCTCTGGCTGAGGGCCAGTTCTTCAGTGATGTGGCTGCCACCCAGGCTGTAGGTCTGCATACCAGTGAGAGCCAGGCTGGGCCAGGTAGGGCGGGAGATTTGGCTGAGGGGCACCAGGAAATTCTCATCATCGCCATTGGCTTGAATGGAAGATTCCCCACCTCAGCCTCCCACTCCAGTCTCTCTCTCACCAGATTTTCTGCACAGGGGCCAATGTCCTCTGAACTCAACCAATGTGACTTGGTGTCTAGTAAAGTCATGCAGAGCCCATGCAGGAGACAAACAGGAAAGTGGCGACCTGGTCACTGGCCTCAGGGCAAGTATGTGATAAATGATGGATGGAAAAGGAGGAAATAGGGAGACTGAGGGTTCACTCTTGATTTGGAGAAGGAGAATGGATAGTCAGGCATTTGAACCACCTTGGCAGGGGTCAGAAACAAGAAGAATCCTAAGAGATGGGGCCAGTGTAGTGGAAAGCCAGGTGGCGCTGAAGGAGAGCAGGGGATCGGGTCCTGAGTTTGGCTGGCTGGGTCCTGCCTGTTGTGTGTCCTGTCACTGAGTGTGGACTCCATGGTAGGAGATATGGGGAAGTGTATGGGGTGTGTGGTGATGTGATGAGACATGGACTCTGAGAGGTCACCTCTGCATTCTGGGCAATGACTTAGGGGTTGGAGGGAGGCTATGGGAAGGTCAACACTTAGATGTCTTGTCCATCTGAGATAGGCGTGATCCTGGGAGGTGGCTGTGGAGGGTCTGGGAGGCTGACCTCAGGCAGGAGGGGTGAAATGGGGCTGGACTGGAGGGACGATGGGGGAGTGCTGGTCAGAGCAGAGAGGATGGCTCAGCGGCCTTCCTTCTACCAGGGAGCAGCTCAGAACCAGGGAAGAAGGCCGACTCTGCATTGGTGGGAGCCTGACAAAGATTTAGCTCAGGAGTCCTCGGAGGCCCCTGGACCTTATGGCAGGTTTGAGGGGGTCTCAGTTGTATTTAAGACATTAAAATGTCCCTGTCCCTGTCCTGTCATTTTGGTAGGTCCAGGAACCAAGCAGCAAAGTGGACTCAGGCTGTGGCCTCCAGAGGCTCCGACTCTCAGGGGATAGAGGAGATAAGCAGAGATGGAGGCTGCTTAGAAATTGCAGGGAAGAGGCAAGGGGGAGCTGGCAGAGTGAGTCAGGGTTCCCCAGGCAGGTCAGCTGGAGAAGGGCTCGTGGGCAGGGCACCCTTTGTGCTGAGTTCCTGTAGTCCCACCTACTCTCAGGAGGCTGAAGTGGGAGGACGGCTTGAGCCCGAGAGGTTGAGGCTGCAGTGAGCCATGATCACTCCATTGCACTGCCATCTGAGTGGCAGAGCGAGACCCTGTCTCTTGAAGAAGAACAAGAACAAAGAGGAGGAGGAGGAGGAGGAGGAGGAGGAGGAAAGTAAAATGGCTCCATTGTCTGGGGTATGTACCGTTTCTTTGTCTCAGTCAAGAAAGAGTTCAGGACATGGACACACATGAGGAGTAGGTTTAGGAGTGTACAGTTTAATATACAAAGAAGAAGAGAGAGAAAAGCCTTCCTCTTGCTGAGAAAGCAGGTCGCCCAAGAGAGGGTTTCTGGTTTGTGACAGAACACAATTTTTTTTTTTTTCAATTATACTTCAAGTTCTGGAGTACATGTGCAGAACATGCAGGTTTGTTACATAGGTATACATGTGTCATGGTGGTTTTCTGCACCCATAAACCCATCATCTGCATTACGTATTTCTCCTAATGCTATCCCTACCCCTACCCCCCACTCCTCAACAGGCTCCAGTGTGTGATGTTCCCCTCCCTGTGTCCATGTGTTCTCATTGTTCAACTCCCACTTATGAGTGAGAACATGTGGTGTTTGGCTTTCTGTTCTTGTGTTAGTTTGCTGAGAATGATGGTTTCCAGCTTCATCCATGTCCCTGCAAAGGACAAGAACTCATCCATTTTTATAGCTGCATAGTATTCCATGGTGTATATGTGCCACATTTTCTTTATCCAGTCTATCACTGATGGGCATTTGGGTTGGTTCCAAGTCTTACACAATTGATTTTACACAGAGGCTTGAGGAGCCAGTGATTGATTTACACAGGGCCCAGGGGATTGGTTTGACCAGGTGTGCCATTTGCATAGCCCACAGAAAGACTGGCCCTCGCACCCTAGTCTTTTATTTTGCAAATGTGGCTTCTTCCTAGTGGGTCACCATGATACCTACCCATGTGGTGATGAGGAAAAGGAGAGTGGGAACCGCTATACTGAATATACTTGCTTCCAGGTACAGCTGCTGGCATTTACCCATGAAAGCTCCTAGTTTGCATATTTAGGAGGCTGCTTTCTGTTGGAGAAGAAATGGTTTGAGGCTGCTTTTTATTATAGGAAAATTTCACTGAGAAGTTTTATACTTTTTAGCTGTCTAAAAATAATTTCTTAGTAATTCCTGTATTATTTCCCCCGTCAGGAGACATAACCCTAACTGCTGTTAATGGGTGTTGGATGACAATTCTTTCTGGCTACTTCCTGCTGAAAGGGGACATTGTGTGGGGGTACAGCAGTTTAGACTCCTCCTGAGGTTGTCTAAGAGTCTTGAAAGAACGGCATGTTCGAGTGTGCCTCTGTTTGCATCACCATTTGGAGTTTGAGTGCTTCTGAGCAAAAAGAGTAAATTTTACAAGGTTTACAATACAGGGTTAGTATATGAGTATTAAGATTACCATTGTTAGTGGGGAGTACTGTTAGTGGTGAGTACTGTAGACCTTAACTATGACAGTGGAGTTTGACACCTGTTAGTTACCTCAATGAATTGTAATACTGGTTTGCCTCCACTAGGTGTCACTGTATATTACCAGAAATGTTAATATAAAAGTAACTTTTGCAGGCCTATAGAGAATAATCCTCTGGAAATAGAAAAGCAACTTCCAGGGGATCCATCTGAGAAGCAAAAAAAAAAAAAATTAAGTTACCTTCTCAGGGTCACACAACTGTTGGCGGAAACTCACACCCTGTACATTGATCCCTTGAGCCTATGTTCTTTCTTCTTCACCACCATTCTGCCTCAGTGGGCTGGGGAAGCCTGGGGTGACACCTGACAAAGATTTTCTCTTTAACCAAACTCTAGCCAGGCCCCTCTGAGCCTTCTTGAATAGGCCTGTCAACTGTGGCCTATTAAGACTTTAGAACAACACTAACAGTTTCTACTAACTTTTAAAGTGCCAGCCCAAAAAACTCAAGGCTGCCCAAAGAATTTCTTGCAGCCAACACCTGAAGATAAGGCCCATCTCCCAGCCTCTGTGGGAGGAGGGACATCATGTGGGGGGACAGCAGTTTAGACTCCTCCTGAGTTTGTCTAAGAGTTCTTGAAAGAATGGCATGTTCAAGTGTGCCTCTGTTTGCATCACCATTTGGAGCTTGACTGCTTCTGGGCAAAAAGAGTAAATTTTACTAACTCAAAGTGCCAGTAGCAAACCCAGATAGACCAACCCCCTCCCTTCCCGTGTTTTGTAATTTTTCGCTTTTCTGACTCTGAGCCCCTGCTCACCACCCCCTCCCTATTTCCTCACCCTCCCTTTAACATACTCATTCACCTTTGTACATTTTAAAGCTGAGTTCAGTTCATGCCAAATTCCTTTCCTCATTGCAATAGTTATCACCAATTAAACTCTGTTCTCACCACTGTCATTAATGTCCAGCTTTGTTCATCTTTGACACATCTAGTGAACTTTGCAAGGTGGGCAGGCCTCCCTCAGCAGGTAAGCATGGTAATAAATGAGCTATGTGACATATTCCAGGCAGAAAAAATGGCATGGCCAAAGGAAATGTTTTTTGTTCAAGGAGGAAAGAGAGGCTATATGGTTGCCAAGAGAAACCCCGTCTTCTGAGATCTGTCCGAGGAGGGCAATATTGTGTGGCTTTTACTGAATGTTCAAATGTAGTCTGTTTTCCTAAGATGGGTGACTCTGAGAGACGTGCTAGAGCTGCCTGAGTCTCAGGTCACTAGCATAATATGATGATGGCATTTACCTTACAGTATGTGGGAAGATTACTAAAACCAGGAAAAACACAGCAAGAAACTTCTATGTGCAGGTACGTTGTTGCTTGTGTTATAAATCTTTTAATTCTCTCAACCACCTGGGAAGATGGGAATTACTTTTGTTTTGATGGAAAAATCAGGAAAGCAAGTGACTTCCCCAAGTTTACAGAGTAAGCGAAAATCCCAACAGGCTGAATTCACACCTAGGAATTTGGGTCCAGAGCTGAGAACATTTGTTTGAATGCAGCAGTGCAAACACAAGGCCCAGTTACTGCTATTAACAATACTGTATTATGATCATTATAATTTTTCCCTATTTTTCTTTAATGCCAGAGCACTTACACTCTGTACCTCTTGGGCCATACTGCCTTGTCATTGTCTTGTACCTTGCATCAATTACTTCTGCATATAAAGCTTTTTTTAAAACACAATTGCAATTTGTTTAAAAACTGACTACCCCACAGTAGCAAAGAATTAAGTTCCCAGGAAGTGCTCAGTGATATGCGCCTTGGTTCTTTCTAGATGTTTACCAACAACTGAGCTCTAATCACATCTGACTGGCCCAAGACTAACAGGGAAACTGACTTACCAGGCATTAGTGACCTTCAAAGACAGGCTGTAACCTCCAATCAAGAAGAGTGAGGGCAGTGGCACCCAGCATAAGGGACTCTGTACTGAGAAATGACGCTAAAGACCTGTAGGCTTCTGGTTTCAGTGCATAATGCCCCCTTTCGTCCATGTGGAAGCCTGACACCTCCTTCACTCTGCCCTTTTTCCAACTCTGTAAAGTACCCTCCTTACTTCTTACAGACCTGCTGTGTTCTTGTCTCATCTCCTACCTGGTTTCTTTCTCCTCAGATTATTTTGGGCAAGAAACATTCACTCCCTCAAAATGGCTGAGATACTAAAGGATTTGTTGTAAGAGATCTCCCCCAAAAATGTGAAACAGTAAACAGATAAGAGCAACAAGTGATTAGATATGACATCTGAGACTAGAAGGATGAAGCAACCCTGAGAAGACAATGATGATGGAATCAATAGCTAATACTTATTGAATGCTATTGAGGCCAGGCATTGTAGTAAACACTTTGCATCAATTAACTCACTTAATTTTCATAATAATGCTGTGAAATAGGTTTGTTATTAACATTTTACAGATGAAGAAACTGAGGCATGACACAGTAAAATAGTTTGTCCCAGGTCACACAAAGCCAGTATACACGCAACCTGGATTTAAACCCAGGTGACATGACTCCAAAGCTTAACGTTCTTCACACACACACACACACCTTGGAGCTCTTAAAGGGTATGGAGTGTTTCTTTTCTATTAGGTCCACACTGGATGTTCAAGAAATGGTTAATAGGTATGACTGAGGAAATATGTCATCTGTGACATCATAACATCATTATTACATTCTGGACAGTGTTAATGTCACCTAAGAACATGTGAAAAATGCAAATTCAAATCAACTCATACAGAAACTCTAGGATTGAGGCTTAGCAATCTGTGCTTTAACAGGTCCTCCCAGTGATTTTGACACACCGCTAGAGCTCAGAACTACTGGATTCCTATATCCCATCCCTGTGTAATATACATGAGTGATACTCAGTAGATTCTCTTGAAACATAGCTCACTGAAAATGGCCTGAGAATCATCCTCACCAAAATACTGCTATTCTCAGTACCAAGAGCAGGCCGTTTTTCTCTAGGTTTGCTCGTCTCCCACTAAAGGCTTTACTAAGACTAATCTTAGTGAAATTTTTCTTTTGCCAGAAACAGTCACAGAGAAAGGGTAAGGGCACATGATATACAAAATGATTTTATTAGATACCAAAGCTTTTATTCACACCGTTTTATTTCTTTTGCAGATTTAATTTTTAACACCTATAGCTCCTCTGGGTGACTAAATATCTTCACATGCCCACTAGCTAAAAAGAATTTCTAAGTAGAAGTCAAGTAAAACTGCAAAATACTGCTCTAAGAAATGCACACTTAATTATGTTTATTTGCTTTCCTATAGAATTGTTTACAAACAGCATCACTGCAAAGATTTACATGTCATTCCTAAATCACCCAGGTTGTTCTCCCGTTCATGTGATGCCTAGCAAGATAAACACCCTTAGTGAACACTTTGCTACATCTCTTATGAGATTTCTCTCCAGGGATGCTTTGGAAACTGAAGACTTCCCTCAGTTTCTAAATTTTCTACATCCATACAGCTTCTCTCCTGTAGGAGTTTGTAGGAGGTTCCTATTGCCTACAGTCTTGCCCGTATTTGCTACATGTACATGGTTTTTTCCTAGTATGAGTATACTTATGTCAATTAAGGGATTAATACTGACAAACGCTTTCCCACATTTATGGTCTTCATATGATTTCCCTACAGTGTAAACTCTGATAAACAAAAGGATCTGCATCATTGCTAAAAGACTTCCCATATTCACTACATTCATACAACTTTTCCCCAGAATAAATTTTCCTGATGTTAAATAAGGGAGGATCTATTAATGAAATTTACCATGACAAACACTGTTTCATACAGTTCCTCTTCTGTAAGATTTCTCACATTTATAGTGATTCACATGATCTAAAGGTTTTTCCACACTTACCACACTATTGGGTTTCTCTCCGTCATGTATTATTCTTTGATGGGCAGTACAATTTGAGACTTTGCTAAAAGCTCTCCCACACTCACTACATTTATATGGCTTTTCTCCAGTATGAATTCTCTGATGGACATTAAGGTTTGAACTACAATTGAAGGTCTTCCTACATTTAACACATTCGTAAGGTTTCTCTCCAGTATGAATTCTGTGATGTTGAAGCAGGGATGACCTACGACTGAAGGCTTTCCCACATATACTGCATTCATGAGGTTTCAATCTAATGTGATTTCTCAAATGCATATTCAGTGATTCAAGCCGGTTAAAGGATTTCCTGCATTTCTGACATTCAAAGGGTTTTTCTTCAGTATGAATACTCTGATGTTGAATAAGAAATGAGCAGCTACTAAAGACTTTCAGACATATGTTGCATTCATATTTTTTCTTCATAGTGTGAATTTTTTGATGTTGAGTAAGGTGTGAGCTACAGCAGAAAGCTTTGCCACATTCACTACATTCATAAGGCTTCTCTCCAGTATGGCTTTTCTGATGGTGAATAAGAGATGAACTATGAATGAAAGCCTTTCCACATACACGACACTCATAGCGTTTTTCTTGTGTATGAATTCTTAGATGTTGAACGAGAAGGGATACACGACTAAAAGACTTTCCACAGTTCGTACATTCATATGGTTTCTCTCCAGTGTGAGTGCTCTGATGGTTCGTAAGTGATGAGCCATGGCTAAAGGCCTTCCCACATTGAATACATTTGTAGGGTTTCTCTCCACTGTGGCTTATTTGATGTCGTGTAAGGGATGAGCCATGGCTAAAAGTCTTCCCACATTCACGACATTCATAGGGCTTCTCTCCTGTATGAATTCTGCAGTGGCGATTGAGGACTGACTGTTTGCCAAAGGCTTTCCCACATTCGCTGCATGTATAGACTTTCTCTCTATCACAAGTCTGGGGAAGGGTAAGAGATCTGCTCTGGTTGAAGGCTGCCCCATTTCCATTAGAATTCAAAAGTTTCTTTCCACCACCGATTTTCTCACTTTTTACAACTGACTTTTTTGGTAAATTCTTATTTAATATATCATATTTGTGTGAATTCCCTTCAGCAGAATTTATTTGTGGTTCAGAAAGGGTAGACTTTAAAGAAAAGGTGCTTCTAAATGTGTTGCATTCTATATATTCCAAATTCTTCGTAGAATTTGAAAATTCATAACCTTGTTTTACAACTTTTTGTATTGTTACTGTTTGAGATGAATCTTCATCATGAAGATCCTTCTTTGATAATAATTCCTTGTTTGTCCATCTTGATTCCCGATCTGAAATATATCAAGAAAGCAAAGCACTGCTTTTTTTTTCTTTTACTTCTTGAAAAGAAACTTCTACAATGGAATTAAGAGAACTGGATAAGAAAGGAAGCCTCCAGAAAACACATAGCTCTGACAACTCAAATATTTCAGTGATTCCTGAACAATGCTCAAATAGTGCAGAGAATACAAAGTTCACAGAAGCAGGAACAGAGTGTGATAACAGAAATGTGTAAAATACACGAAATGGATAAAATAATATGCAAAAAAAGGAAACAATCAGAAATAAAATGTGGAAGGAATTCAAGATTACAAGCCATCATTTTGTGCCTATATGGATGAATAAATTCACTCAGACATAGATTTTCAGTGAAAGAGCGAGCTGGGGTGTGTAGGCCATTCACCAAAAGGAGTTAATGACTGCCTCCAACTTACTGGCCTTGCAGGCTTTTATTTTGTATAGATCAAAGGACAAGGGTCTTTGGATAAACACCATTA
>PVKP010040081.1:0-10509 GCA_004027715.1 Plecturocebus donacophilus
TTTCATTTCATTAAGTTGGTCTTCGACCTCTAATATCCTTTCTTCTACTTGATCAATTCGACTGGTAAAACTTGTGCATACTTCACGGATTTCTCGTATTGTGTTTTTCAGCTCCATTAATTCGTTTATGTTCTTCTCTAAATTGTCCATTCTCGTTAGCATTTCGTCAAACCTTTTTTCAAAGTTATTAGTTTCTTTGTATTGGTTTAGAACATATTCTTTTAGCTCACAGAGGTTTCTTATTATCCACCTTCTGAAGCCTAATTCTGATGATTCTTCACACTTGTTTTCCATCAAGCCTTGTTCTGTTACTGATGAGGAACTAGCGTCCTCTGTGGGAGAGACTTTCTGATTTTGAGTGTTCTCAGCTTTTTTACGGTGGCTTCTTGGCATCTTTATGGTTTTATCCATCTGTCGTCTTTGTAATTACCCACTTTCAAATTAGGTCTCTGAGTGGACGTCCAGCTTGTTAATTCCCAGCTCTGGAATCTATGCAGTTTTCACTGTGCGACCCGCAACGCTAGCTAAAACAGCAGCGTTGAAATTCGTGGTGCTTTTCTGCGCGGGGGTCTCCGGTCTGGCTTCTCAGTCCCTTTTTCAGTCAGCTGGATGGACTGCTCTGACTTCCCAGAGCGCCAAACCTCATCCAAAAGGAGACCCAGTCCCGTTTACTCCGCACCAAGAGCCGCCGAGCCGAGGCGCCGGCAAATAAGCCGCGCCAGCCAAAAGGGTCACGCTGGCGACCCGTGGGGCTCCTCCACTGGGAATGTCCTGGTCCGTGGGCAGCAAAAATTTATCGATAAGTGTGGCGTCCACTCACTCTGCGCTTTCACTGGGAGCTGCAATCCTGAGCTGCTAGTGATCCGCCATCTTGGATCTCTCCCTATTTCTTCAATATTTGTTAGATGAAGGAAGAGGAAGGGGCCTGAGCAGAGGGCTTGTGGTCAGGAGTGGCCCCTGTCTCAGGAGAGAGGAGCTGGAAGGGAAACTCAGAGAAAGTCTCATTTCACACTGTCCACAGTAGCCCAGAAGACAAGCTGGGAACCCTTGCAGTAGAAATCCCCTGGGTGCCTCTGTTTTTCTAACAATGACATTTGGAAAGACCACGTACTTACTCCTCTAGATGCCATATTCTTTAAGTAAGTGTGGACACCTTTATTTGTTGAGACTGGACTGGCAGTTTGGTTGAAAATAGGACAGGTGAGGCTTGCCAGGAGCTAGGAAGACAAGGAGGGAGAAAAAGAAATGAATACCTCAACTTTCTCCCCCTTCTCTCTAATTGACTAATGGTGCATCCATGGTCATGATCTAAGTCAGAGCCAGGGGGTAAGGAGCCCAAAAGATGCAGCTTGTGGATGCCTTACTCCCAGGGCATGGAGCAGGGCGGAAGTGGATCTCAGAACATAGAGGAGCACGCACAGCCCATGGCTTATGCATATGCATCTAATATTTGGATGATTTATATTCACCTCCACTTCTCTCAATTTGAAGAGCTTCCTCATTTGTAATACAGTATTTCTAATGGTATTACCCAAAAAGTGTGTGTGTGTGTGCGTGTATGTGTGTGTGTGTTTCTTTCTTTCTTTGTTTTTACTCCTCTCCTCTCCCAATGCCATCTCTGCTCTTCTTCACCTTTCCACAGTAGTTCTCACTCAATATCCAATATGACTGGGGTTATTAGAAATGAAGACGGAAGTAGATATCGAAAGAGACAAACATTCCCTTTCCTACGCCATTGCCCAACCCCAGCATGTTCTCAAGCCTGCTGACGATGCTGGTGCCTATGCTGAGTGGAGGAGGAAAAGGAAGAAACAGGTAAAATGGGAGAGTCATGGAGAGAGAAGGTGGCTTGATGGTGTCTGGACCTGCAGTTGGCATCATGGGTACGATGCCGTCACTCCATTTCTTCCTGGCTGTAGATCCATTTAATCAACAATATTTATTAAGTATATAGTTTGTGCCAGACACTGTGTCGAGCCCTGGTGAATAATGCACAGCCTGCCTACAGGGATCTTACAGTCTTTATTCTCCAGGTGCTTACGACGCACCACAGTTCACATGGACCACACAGTGAGATAAACTCAGCGCAGGGGCACTCTCAGGCACAGAGAGAGGCGGAAGAGGCTGGGAAGCCCTCTCGGGTTACTGACTCTTAGCAACAGAGTTAAAGGCCGAGAAATTGACAAGGGAAAGGAGAGGAAGGCAGGGAGAACGCACTTGGCAGAAAGAGATCTTGGCAAAGGAATAAAAATCATGATGTTTTGGGGCTGATTCTGGATGAGTGAGGCCAGGAAGTGTGTAGGAACCTGCAAGAGGAGGTGTGGACGAGCAGGCAGGCCTCAGAGCAGGGAGAACGTGAGGCCTTAGGGAAAGGAGTTCAGTTTTATTCTGAAGGCCACGGGATGGTGTCAAGAGTTTCCATAAGAGACCAACTAGGCCAACACCATTTCTAGAGCAATCGTAGTGGCAATAGCATGGAGGCTGAAAGGCTGAACGGGGCAGAGAAATGGAAGAAGTTTTGACCAGGCGAGGTGGCTCACGCTTGTTATCCCAGCACTTTGGGAAGCCGAGGTGGGTGGATCACGAGGTCAGGAGTTTGAGACCAGCCTGTTCAATATGGTGAAACCCCAGTTCTACTAAAAAATACAAAAAAGTAGCCAGGTGTGGTGGTGCACGCCTGTAGTCCCACCTACTCGGGAGGTTGAGGTAGGAGAATAGCTTGAACTTGGGAGCTGGAGGTTGCAGTGAGCAGAGATTGTGCCACTGCACTTCAGCCTGGGTGACCGAGTGAGACTCCATCTCAAAAAAAAAGAAATGGGAGAAATTTCTTCCAGTAAACTGGGCGGTCAATGACAAAATCCCGACCTGAGCTAGGAGCCGGAAGAGATGAAGAGGGATGTCGCAGTCTATAAAGACAGGCCAGCGATACGTGGCGTCCCGGAGCGTTGCCTCGGGTTCTGCCGCAGGTAATGCGCTTTTCCAACTGCACGACTTTGTGAATTTTGCTACCTGTTTCAGTTAAATTCAACATGGAGAGGAGAGAAAATGCTTTCAGATTGAATATTCTTTTCAAAACACAGAGCCTCTATGGTCTAGTTTCTACACAAATTTCTACTGGATATCAAAGAAGCCTGTCCGAGCTTGTTCTGGGAGAGGCTAAGTCCCATAAAACCTCACTGGCTTGAAATGTAGACACGGCACCGAGAGGGGCCGGTGCACCAATCTCAGGTCTAGGATATGACATGTTCCCTACATATGCCTAGGTAAGCCCTAGGTACACCATACGTATGCTCTACATCAACCCTACGTATATCCTAGATATGTCCTACCAATGCCTTACATATACCCTATGTATGCCTTAGACATGTCCTAGGTTTGCCATACGTATGCCCTATGTGTACACTAGATATACCATAAATATACCTCCATATGCCCTACATATATAACCTATGTATACCCTGGATATGCCCTACATATACCCTATGTATGCCATAGAAATGCCCTACATATGCCCTCAATATACCCGAGAAAAACTTATATATGCCCTATATCTACACTATGTATACCCTACATATACCCTACATATGCCCTAGAAATACCCTAGATATGCTCTACACATACTCTTATACCCTAGATATGCCCGACATATACCCTCGATATACCATATATATGTTGTACATAAACCCTATGTATACCCTAGGTATGCCCTAGATATGAACTAGTATGCCCTACGTCTGCCCTAGATATATACTACAGATTCCCTACACATACTCCACATATGCCCTACATGTACCCTACATCTTCCCTAGCTATACCCTACATCTTCCCTAAATATACCTTAGATAAACCTTATATATACCCTACATATGCCCTAGATATACCCTGCATATGCCCTAGATACAATCCACATATGCCCAGAGGCTTTTGCGTCTGGTCATCAATACAGATCATCTCCTTAAGTGTGGCAGAAGGGACCCTGGCTCCATTTGTTTGAGATAAGAGACGCTGGCCTCTTATCTTTAACTAGACAACTTTCTTTTTAGCTTCTTCCTGTGAATTGATGTGGAACAGCTAAGATGAACACATGTTGCACAAATCGACTTGACAAGCTCACCTGGTTTGTCACTGACTGGCTGGGTGTCAAACTCCTGGCTTATGCCCTGGAGACTGGATTCTGCTTCCATTTATAGGAAAGAACTGTTTGGGGATGAGAGCTGAGGCTGCTAGCTATTTTCTTTGGGAGCTTTTCCCCAAATGTGATGAGACGTTTCAGGTGGACAGTTTTGGAGCTACCTACAGCCTGTACTCAGGAGAGCTTACCACATCTGTAAATTTTAAATCGGAGTTAAGATTGGCTGACCTCTGCATGAGAAAGGTTTGTTTTGGAAGTACTGACTTAATTTCTGTTCCAGTTATAAATAGCAAGATTAAAGCTCTAGCTGAGGATTCTAACAGTACATGTTTTTAAAAACCCACGTGACAATAAAATAGCTTAATGAACTAGTAAATTTCTTTGCAGGAAGTGTACAACTTGTAAAATCATTGAAGAAAAACTTTAAGATAGCCTATAAATACAGTATGTATTGTTAAAGTGTGTTTAATTATGCCAGTAGATTGTTATTTTAAAGCAATTCCAAAAACAGTTGTATAGGTTAATCATAGTAAAGGCAATTACTATCCTGATGCTTTTGAAATGAGAAGTGTTATGTTTTTTAAGAGCATAATTACGTTCCTAAGTGAGTCTATGCGAGAAAGACAAAGGAACATCAGGGCCTCTGCTTGAAGCCCTCCGAAGCTGAGTCAGAATTTGCAAGTTTAAACTTACTTGCGAATCTAATTCTCAACAGAAAAAAGAAAGTCACAAAAGCTTACTTTAAGGACAAGTTCTAAAGATTATTAGAAACTTTTTAAGAGTAAACCGAGAGAAGGAAAACAAAGCAGGGAATCCAAGTGAGACTTGCAGTTTTGTCTACCATATGTAAATGTGCAGATGGTCGATGTATCTAAGCAATCCTGGCAAAGGCCTTGCATGCATCATCCTAGTAAGCACATTTGTGACAGGCTGCCCATGTAGCCGGCTAGACTCAGGATGCAAAACCTGTATTAGACATGGCTCACTCCAGACCTGGTGCCTGGCTTCAAGCTAATTCACCATGCAGTTGGCAATATAAGGCACACGACAAGTGGACACACAAGTGCAGGCATACAGTTAATGCTGCAGAGCAGCCTTGCCTGCAATCTGAATACATCCCTTTCCCCTTTTAGAACTGAAACCACACAATGAGGCATTTCAGGCATGACAAATGGGCCACCGAGGCATAACCGGCCTGGCTTTAAAGTTATCTTAAAACAGCTTCGGTATTTTGGCGTCATCTTTCATAAAGGAAGAATCGGAACACTTCCCACTATATATGTCTTCTCTTTGCTCTCTCTAAGTAGGGATTTAGATAGGTTTGGAGACAACGAATCTCTGGTCAAGCAAGGTCACAAATGAGGGTGGTTACAATTGAGGAGAGAGGGGTTATCAGCTTTGGCTAAACCCAAAATGGCAAGAGTCTGGTGTAAAAGAAGACTGAAGGCAGGCAGTCTATGCCCATGCTTCAAGGACCGAAGTGGCTTCTCTCCTGCTGTTCCACCAGCCCTTACCATGAGGCTTCCACCTCATTGCTTCAAGATGGCTGCATGGGCTCCAGCCCTCGTGTCTGGATTTTAGCCAGTAGGAAAGAGGGTGGAGTGGCATGCCCCTCCCTTTAAGATTGCTTCTGAAAAGTCTCACACAGTGCCACCTTCATCCCATCAGCCAGAAGTTAGTTGTACGGCCCCACCTAGTTGCAGGGGAAGCTAGAAAATGTGGTCTTTGTTCTGGGCAGCCATGTGCCCAGCTACACACTAGGGCCTCTGTCGTGAAGTAACAAGGGGGAACAGATACTGGGGGTCTCAGTCATAAGGAATTCACATGAAGGAGCCTGGGCACTGTTCTTTGAACTGGCACAGTTTCTCTGCTTGTGAGAACAGGAAGTTGCCCCTGTGTTAGCAGAGGGCAAAGACCTGCGATGTCACCTGGCGCCAACCCGTACGGGAAACCAGCTCCCACATGGCACCAAGCGGCCTCCTGTCCGGCTTGATAGGTTTGCCTTTATGTCTTTATTAAGGAAGAGCCAAACTCTGATGTCTATTCTCACTTTTTCTTCCAAGGATCACTTATAAATCCGATTCTCAGTGATGTCATTCCAGACCAGAACCCACCAGAACCCTCCAGGTGCTGCAGCAAGAAGAAGCTGGAGCACCAGGTGCTGGCACGCACTGCTGTGGTTCTCGTCTGCAGACGACATGGACCATCCAGGGAATCACCTGCAGCTGACAGAGGAAACCCTGAAGCCCCCCAGGCCCGTGTGGACTGGGGAAGCACCAGTGCCTGAGGATAGTGGCTAAACTGCCAGAGAACATGGGCCAAGGCAGAGCCAAGGTGACTCTCTTCTGCCTTGGAGCAAAGCTGCTTGCCTTACACACTACAGCCGTGTCCTAACATTTGTTAGGTTCTCAGGTCCTCTCAGCAGGAGGCAGAGGCATTCAGAGCCCGGACCCCAAATACACGTTCATCTGGTTTAAACCTGGCTGTGCTACTCACCACCTGGGGGACTTAGGCAGGTGACATCGTCTTTTTGTGCCTCGGTTTCCTCATCTATAGGATAGGGGTATACTAGTTTCCTGTGATTGCTGTAACAAATTTAAAACCTTTATAACAAACTACCACAAATTTGGTGGCTTCAAACAACAGAAATGTATTCCCTTCCAAACCTGGAGACCAAAAATCTGAAGTCTCTATCACTGGACTGAAATGAAAGTGCAGGTGGCGCAGCACTCCCTCCAGAGTCGCTAAGGGGAAAACACTTGCCTTGCCTGGTCCAGCTTCCGGCTGAGTCAGCATTCCTTGGCTTAGGCTGCAGCCCTGCAGTCTCTGCCTCCACGGTCACGTCGAGTTCTCCCCTTCTGTGCATCCGTAATGCCCACATTTCTCTTCTAAGGACTCTCGTGATGGCATTTAGGCCCCACCTGGATAATTCAGGATAACATCCCCACCTCAAGATTTTTAACTTAATCACATCTGCAAAGATTCTTTTTCCATATTACCATTAGTAATAGTACCTTTTTCCTTATTACCATTAATAATAGTACCAATCTCACAGAGTTGTGGGGAGGCTCAAAAGAGCCAATGTACATAAAACACTTTGAATGGAGTCAGGCCCACTGAAATCACTGTGGAAGGGTTGGATTTTATTATCTCCTTTCTATTTATTTATTTATTGAGAAAGAGTCCCGCTCTGTTTCCTAGGTTGGAGTGCAGTGGTATGATTTTGGCTTACACAACCTCTGCCTCCTGGGTTCAAGTGATTCTCTTGCCTCAGCCTCCTGAGTAGCTGGAATTACAAGCACCCATCACCACGCCCAGCTAATGTTTGTATTTTTAGCAGAGACAGAGTTTCACCATGTTGGCCAGGCTGATCTCAAATTGCTGGCCTCAGGTGATCTGCCTGCCTTGGCCTCCCAAAGTGCTGGGATTACAGGTGTGAGCCACTGCACCCGGCCTTATTAGCTTCTTTGAAAGGTAAATGGTACAGAAAGGATAGAGCCAGGGATCTCAGGTCTGCAGATGGGTGGTGCAGGGACCTTTCCACTAATTCTCCAATCCCTCTACAAAACCTGCTTCTGCATTCCAGCTTCCACTGAAAAGACCTCGGAATCAGCACGACTCTCAACTTTTGCAAATCAGCACGCCCAAAATGCTCAGGCATCCTTTTCAAAATGCCTGCCCTTTTGCTGTGCTTATATTTCATCTCTGTTCTCCCTCTCCACGTTTTTGCCTCGGTCTGCATTGAGATTTCTTTCTTCCCCACAGAGAAAATTAGATCTAGCATAGCAAATAGAGACAGTATTGTGAGAAAGTAATTACAAGACCTAAAAGATGTATATGTTTTCTTAAACTTTGGAAATGCAAAGGGGTGATAGAGGGAGAATGTATATGTGTGTTATATATAAGTATATATGTATTGATAAATATGATTTTCTGTATTAAGCGGAATAGCTTAGGTTAAATAGGCTAGATTACATTACTTATCCAAGGTCATATAATTTCAAATTGACCTCCAAATTTCAAGGACTCATTACCGTAGTGTTTTCTTATTTATGCCCCTGCCAATGTGGGCTGCAGGTAGAGAAGTCCTCTGCTCCATATGGTCACTCAGGAGTCCAGGCTGATGGAGCACTGCTGGTCACTGTGGCAGACAGACAATGTGCTTTGTCCGAAAGTCATGTGTGTCACTGTGCTCACAGCACATTGTCCACGCCCAGCTGCAAGGGGGGCTAGGAAGTCCCAGGGAGGGCACATGGCTATTTGGTGAGCCAGAAATGTCTCTGCTACAATGACATAGGGAATTTAAATATATTTCTTTTCCGTCCTAGAATAGCTTCACATGGGAAAAAGGGTCTGAGCCATAAGAATTAAGAGCTGCAGAAACATGAATGAACTACTTCCAGTCATATTTATGTCCATTTACTAAGTATAAAGGATGTTATGAGACTTGCATTGCCTTTTATGTTTCTATCGTAAGTACTTCCACCTATATTCGGACAGATTTTTAAAAATCAAGAAGATACGTTTCCTCCTTAATTTTTCCTGAAACAACAGGCAGACTTTATCCTAATTAGGACAAGCAGTATGTGAAAGCTGAAGTGTCTCGCTCTGCCACGCTCTGGGGGTGGGGGTAGAGATCCTCCGTACTTATTCACTGGTGAGACCCTCCCACCCTCTCCTGCTCTCCTCAGCACGCCCCTCCCTCCCCCTAGCTGCCCATTAGTGTATATTCAGTCCTGGCTGAAATCTGATCACTGGGTTTGCAATTCTTTCTTTGAATGGAAAGTACCAAAAACACTAAACCTGAAACTTAGAAGTAAAAGAGGCTTAAGTATGTACACCACCTCAAACCACTTGAAATCACGTCCCCAGATCCTCTTTTCCCTCCAATTTGCAGAGTCCCAGTTAAAGCAGTGCTCCTCTGAGCACTGAGGACTTGGTAAAAGGACTCTCCGAGGCAGTGGAGAGAGGTCTGCTCTGCATCTAACTTGGGCCAAAGGAGTAAAGTATCAGTATCCCTGGCGGGGTGGGGGTGGGGTGTGGAGTTATTTCCCAGGGCACCTGATTTCATGTAAACTTCAATCATGCCTTCAACTGAATAAACAATAGCACGACCCTCATGCAGGGCCTGCAAGATGTTTTGATGTTTGGACTAGGAATTGCTGACTTTAGAATGGCAGGTTTCCAGATCTGTGATTCCAAAAGAGAAAAGAGTCAAGAAAAAAAAAGGATCTTCTCTGAAATAAAATTCCAAGCAGAGACATCTGAATGAATGGGCCTATTGCTGGGGAAAGGACGCCTCTGGAAGCCGCACGCTTCCTGCTCGTTCTGCCCTGTGGTGTCTCTTTCTTGGACCGGCCCTGCTTCCTCCTGGTGTCCTGCAGGCCTGGAGTGAGGTCCTGTTCTCATCCTTATCAGACCTGCGCCCACCATGCTTTTGGTTTCTCTCTCCTCCAAATCCCTGGCTGAGTTGGACAGTCCTGAGGCTCGATCTTTTTCCTGCCACTCCTACAAATCTGCCTCCAACCCCTTGGGAGTAAGGTATTTTATTGGCAATTCACTGAGAAAAACAGAAGAGACTCAGATGTAGGCAATGATGAAGAAATCCCAGAGGCTCCCAACATCGCAGGGCCTCAGAGCAGCCATCCCCACAAGGGACACCGAGGTCAGCTGCCCCCTGTCCGTGCCCCCTCCTGCCTTGCCCCCTTGCCCCACCACAGCCTCCCCCTGCTCCAGACACCTGGGTGGCTCTCCTCGGGGTGGGAGCGGCTGTCCAGGTGTGGAAGGCAGCAGTGAAGGTACAGGTGCCATTGGAGTGTCCCAGGTGGTGATTCACATCTTGGGGAACTTCGGATGAGAGGTTTAACTTCAATGAGAGATTTTCTCCCCAAAGGAAAGTCACCCTTAGGTGCTTCCTCAGAGAACCTTAAAAGGTAGATACTCTTTACAGGGGCCCGTCAGGGAGCTCACATTTTTTTTTTCCTGAGACAGAGTCTAGCTCTGTTGCCCAGGGTGGAGTGCAGTGGCACGATCCCAGCTCACTGCAACCTCTGCCTCCCGGGTTCAAGTGATTCTCCTGCCTTGGCCTCCCAAGTAGTTGGTATTACAGGTGCCTGCTACCATACCCAGCTAATTTCTGTATTTTTAGTAGAGACGGGGTTTCACTGTGTTGGCCAGGCTGGTTTCAAACTCCTGACCTCGTGATCCGCTCACATGTTAAAGCCTGGAGGAGGGAGGCAGAACAGAACAGCATGATAAAGCAGGGCATGGGACCTCCAGCCTACGTGGTACTTGCCAACTCAGATGTCCAGAGCATGCCAGGCGACAAGACAGAGCTGCCCCGAGTCAATATGGCATCTCTGGGTCACTGATGCAAC
>PVKP010040082.1:0-19714 GCA_004027715.1 Plecturocebus donacophilus
TTTTTTTTTTTTTTGAGACAGTCTTGCTCTGTCCCCAGGTTGGGAGTGCAGTGGCACGATCTCGGTTCACTGCAACCTCCCCTTCCCGGGCTCAAGCGATTCTCCTGCTTCAGCCTCCCAAGTAGCTGGGATTACAGGTGCACACCACCACGCTTAGCTAATTTTTGTATTTTTAATAGAGATGGTGTTTCACCATGTTGTCCAGGGTGATCTTGATCTCTTGACCTCGTGATCCACCCACCTTGGCCTCCCAAAGTGCTACAATTACAGGCGTGAGCCATTGTGCCTGGACAGTTCATTTCTTTTTATTGATGAATAATATTCCATAGTAGAATGGACCACAGTTTAAGCATTCACCTGTCAAAGGACAACTGGGTTATTTCTAATTTGGGGCTATTACAAACAAAGCTATAAACATTCATGTATAGGTTTTTGTATGTCTTCATTTCTCTGGAATAAATGCACAAGAGTATGATGGATGGGTCACAAGGTAGTTGCATGTTTAGTTTTTCAAGAAACTGCAAAACTGTTTTCAAGAGTGGCTATGCCATTTTCCATTCCCACCAGCAATGTATGAGTGATCCCATTTCTCTGCCTCCTCACCAAAATGTGGTGTTGCTTCTATTTTTGATTTTACCCATTCTGATCCATATGTGATAATATCTCATTATAGTTTTAATTTACATTTCCCCACGGCTAATGATGGTGAACATCTTTTCATGTACTTATTAGCCATCTGTTTATCTTCTTCAGATAAATGTCTCTTCATGTCTTTTGCCCATGTTCTAATTGGGTTGTTCAGTTTTTTATTCTTGAGTTTTGAGAGTATTTTGTAAATTCTATATTCTAGTCCTTTGTCAGATATGTGGTTTACAAATATGATTCCCCACTCTGTAGCTCATCTTTTCAATTCTTAACGGGGGTTTTTGCAAAGTAAAACTTTTTAATTTTGATAAAATACAGTTTATCAATTTTTCCTTTCATGAATTGTAGTTTTGGTGTCAAGTCGAAGACTCCAATCCTGCTCAAGATCTTAAAGATTTTCGTCCCATTTTTTTAAATGATATGTTTATGTTTTATATTTAAGTCTGTGATCAACTTTGAGTTAATATTTGTATAATGGGTGAGGTTTATGGTGAGGCTTAAATTTTTTGTTTGTAAATGTCTGATTGCTTCAGCATCATTTCTTGGAAAACTTATCTTTCCTCTGATGAATTGTTTCTGCACCTTTGTCAAAAATTAGTTGGGCATATTTGTGTGAGTCTATTGCTGGGTTCTCTGTTCTATTCTATTGATCTATACGTCTATCCCTTCACCAGTATCTCATAGTCTTGATTATCTAATAGGTCAAACTTGGGTAGATCATTTCCTCTTACCTTAATCTTTTTTAAAAAGAAAATTTAGCTACACTACTTCCTTAGAACAATTTTTATATATAAAATAAATAATGTAATAATCCACTATATAAAAAGTTTATTGGAATTTTAGTATATAAATTTTGTATATAATTTTTACATATAAAATTAATTATATAACAATCTTGATTATATCTACAAAAGAATCTCCTTGGAATTTTAACAGAAATTGTGTTAAACCTGTATATCAATTTGGGGAGCACTGACATCTTTAATATGTTGAGTCTTCCAACCCATGAACACCATATATCTTTCCATTTAAAAAAATTTCTTTCATTAGTGTTTTGTAGTTTTCATCATACAAGTGCTACTCATGTTTTTATAGATTTACATATAAGTATTTCATTTTTGTTTTTGAATAACTGTAAATAATATTGGTATTTTTATTTCAGTGTTCAGGAGTTCATTGATAATATAAGAAATACAATCAATTTTTGGATGTTTATCTTATATTTTGCTGAACTTACTCATTAGCTTTAGAAACTTTTTTTGGTCGATTCTTAGGGATTTTCTAAGTAGATTATTATACCATTTTCAAATAGGGACGGTTTCATTTCTTTCCAACCCGTATATCTTTTATTTCTTTTTCTTGCTTTATTGTGCCAGCTAGGACATCCAGCACTATGTTGAATAAGAGAGGTAAGAGTAAACAGTCTTGCTTAACTCCTGATAATAGGGAGAAAACATTCAGTCTTTCACCATTGGGTTTGACATTGGCTATAGATTTTTTTTGTAGATGCCCTTTACTATGTTGACAAAGTTCTTCCCCTTCCAATTTTTCTAATAGTTTTTTTTTTTAATCACAAATATATTGAATTTTGTCAAATGTTTTTTCTACCATGATTCATACGATCATGAAATTTTGCTTCTTTAGCCTGATAATACAGTGGCTTCCATTGACTTATTATCAAATATTAAATCAGCTTTGTTTCCTATAATAAGTTTCACCTTGTCATGGTATATAATTTCTTATATACATTGCTGGATTCTATTTGCTAACAGTTGGTTAAGGATTCTTGTGTCTATACTCATAAGGAATATTGGTCTGTAATTTTCCTTTTTTGTGCTGTTTTTGTCTAGTTTTCATATTAGGGCAATACTAGCTTTTTAAAAAATGAATTGGGAGGTTTTTCTTTCTATTTTCTGAAAGAGATTGTGTAGAATTGGTTGTTAATTCTTCTTTAAACATATGGTAGAATTCTCTGATGAAACCATCTGGGCCTGAACATGTTCTGGGAAATTTTTAAATTAAAAATTTGATTTTCTTAGTAGTTATAAAGCTATTCAAACTATCTACTTCATGTTGGGTAAGTTGTGGTTGTTTTTGGTTTTCCACAAATTGTTTTATTTTGTCTACGTTTTCAAGTTTATGTGTGTAGAGTTATTCATCATATTCCTTCATTATCCTTTTGATGTATTCAGGGCCAATAAGCATATCCTGTTTCCTTCCTAATGTTGGTAATTTGTGTCTTCTCTCTTTTTATCTTTGTCAGTTTTGCAAGATGTTTGTCAATTTTATTGATCTTTTCGAAGAGCCAGTTCTCTGTTTCATTTTTATTAATTTTTTTCTGTGTTCAATTTTACTGATTTCTATCCTAATTTTACATTTTATTCTTTCTGCTTGCTTTGGTTTTATTTTGAACTTTTTTTAGGTTCCTGAGATAGGAGCTTAGATTATGGATTTAAGAGTTTTCCATTTTTTAATGTACAAATTAGCATTACAAATTTCCCTCTCAGTACTGCATTAGCTGTGTCCCACAAATTTTAATAAATTGTAATTTGACTTGTATTTAGTTAGATTTCTTTATTTCCTTTGAGACTTCCTCTTTGACCCATATATTAAGTGTATTGTTTAGTTTCCATGTGTTTAGAGATTTTCCTGTTATCTTTCTTATCGATTTCTATTTTTATTTCAATGCAGTTGAAAAACACACTTTAACCTTTTCATTCTTTTAAATTCATCAAGGTTTGTTTTATGGCCCAAGGTAGAGTCTGTCTCACATATATTCTATGGACACTGCTATTATTGGGTAAAGTGTTCTATAAATGTTGATTCAATGCTGGTGCTCAGCAGTGTTGTTTGGGTTTTCTATGTCCTTGCTGATTTCTATCTAGGTATTCTACTAGTTGTTGAGAAAAGAGTATTAAAGTTTTCAACGATGATTGTGGGTTTGTCTATTCCTCTTTTAAGTCCTATCAATTTTTGCTTCACATATTTTGCAGTTCTGTTGTTTGGTGCATACATATTTAGAATTGCTATGTCGTCTTGGTGGATTTACCCTTTTATTATTATAAAATATCCCTCTCTGTCTCTGGTCATTTTCTTCACGTTGGAGTCTACTTTATATCATATTAATATAGCCACTCCTGCTTTCCTTTGATTAATGTTTGCATGGTATGTCTTTTCCCATTCTTTCACTTGCTTAAATTGGTATATTTAGACTGTTTGCATTTGGTATAACATATTGATATGTTAGGGATAATGTTGACCACTCACCCTCAAGGGAGGGTGCTCTTTTTTACTGCTAGATGGCAATGGGGGTCTGGTTCCCCAAGTAGTCTCTACTGACATTGCAGTGGGTATGGCTTCATTATCACTGGATGATAGTGAAAGTCCTGGCTCTCTACCCTAGTAGAGGGAGAAAGGAATGCCTCATTACTGCTGAGCAGAGGTGGAAGTCCAGGTGACCCAGGTGGTTTCCACTGACATTGCAAGAAGGGCAAATCTCAAAACTGGCCAGCAGAAATGGAAGTCCTAACTCCCTACCTCGCCTTGTCTGACACTACCCCAGTATGGATAGAGAGATGCTATGTTACAGCTATGTGAGGGTAGATTATTTATTGTCTAATAGTTTTGGTGTCACTAGACTTCCTTTTCCTGATCCTTTGACTAAAGAGAGCAGGACTCTGTTGGGAGTTTTTTTGTTTTTGTTTTTTGTTTTTTTGTCTGTTCTTACTGTTGGCATTTCCATCTTGCTATCTTCTTCAGCTACAAGTCTGGAATGTGTGAAGCAAAAGGAAACCCAGACAACTCACCACAAGTTCACCTCCTCGGGTTCTGAGTTCCCTTGACAAACTGCTTTCTTCTCTTCACCTTTCAGAGTGTTTTTATGTTTGTTTTATATATAATGTCCAGGTATTTTAGACGTTATTAGCAGGAGGAAAAGGGCAAACTATGTTTACCTCCATCTTCCTGGAAGCAGAACAGTGAAATGATTTAAGATGGCAATTATCCTGATTTGTATAAACAGTCCTTTGCATACACCTTGCCCTATTTTGTGTCACAGTACTCACATAGCAAAAGTGCATCCCTGGTTTAGTCCAACTCCCCACCTACTCTGCTTCTGTGGGAATGCAACTGAATTTGCTGGAGCAAAGCACACAACACACTGTCTCATTTCATATGATGACTGCAGACATACTTCTTTGGTTTCCTTAATACGGCCCACAGTCCGACTACATTTGCCTTATCCATTCTATCTGTCCGCCATTCTCATCCAATACAACTAGTTTACTTTCCTTTCTCCTCACTCCTCCAACACTTCTTTTTCCATCTTTACCCTCAACTCTCAGCTGTTAATCTTGCTTCCTGTGTCCCTGAGTAAGTTGAAGCAATTCAAGGAGAATCTCCACAAATTCCTCATTCCCCAGCCACCATAGTGTACTCATGTACTCTATCTTCCTATCTGTTGCTATAAATGAACTCTCTGGGTTCCCAATTACCCCAATATTTAGTGGCTTAAGACAATAAGTATATATCATCCCACTATTTTTATGGGGCAGGAGTAAAGGAGCAACTTAACTGCTGGTTCTGGTTCACAGCCTTTCATGAGGTTGCAGTGAAGGTGTCAGCTTGGGCTTTAACCAGGCTTGACTGGTTCTGCAAGATCTGCTTCCAAGATGGTGTACTCACATGGCTACTGGGAGGAGGCCCCAGTTCCTCACCAAATGAATCTCTCCACAGGGCTGCTTGAGGGTCCTCACAACATGGCAGCTGGTTTCCCTCAAACTGAGTGATCCAAGAGAGAGCAAGAGGGAAGCCACAATGCCTTTTATGACCCAGCCTCAGAAGTCACACACCATCACTCTGTCACATTCTGTTTGTTAAAAGCAGTTCACTATACCCAACCCATATTCAGGGGAAAAAAATTAAGCTCCACCTATTGAAGGGAATAGTGTCAAAGTATTATGGACAAGTTTTTTTATTTTAAATTTTATTTTAGGGTCATGGGTGGACATGTGTTAAAACCACATGATATAAAGCAAATAATCCCTTCACTTATACCAAAGGACATCAGTCTAACAAGTGTCCCCTTTCTCCTACATCATCCGTTTTTAACATCTCTACTTGATCAGTCCCATCATTTAACAAACTTGTCATTGTCCCAGCTTTTAAAAGAAACTCCCTCAGATATATTCAAATATTTTTCTCACCTTTGCAGTAAAACTCTTCAAAGGAGCTGCCATTAGTGTCTTCCCACTCTCTCTTAAACCCATTCCAATCAAGCTTTCATTACAATTCATGAAATCTCTTCTTGTCAGGTCACCAATGATCTCAAGGCTGCTAAACCCAATGATCAGTTCTGAGTCTTCATATTATTTGACAATCAATAGCAGTGATCACTCTCTCCTCCTTAAAACACTTTCTTCCTTTGGCTCCTAGTTCACCTCAGTCTCTTTTCCTCCTACTTCAGTGGTTGCTTCTTTTCAGTCTCCTCCACTGATTCCTCTTCTCTGCAACTTATTAATGTTATAATGCATCACTTCTAGGACACTGGTTCTTTGTTTATCTCAAATTATGCTTACTATCTTAGTAATTTCATAAAATCTCATGGCTTTAAATATATAGGCCGTGACTCACAACTTTATGCCTACAGTGTGATCCTGTCAGCTGAACTCTTGACTCACACATTCAACTGCTTATTCAACATCATCTCTTCTCAAATGTTAGATAGATGTCTAAAAATCAGCATGTCTAAAACTGAGATGTCTCTCTCATACCACAAATCTGCAATGCATTTAGCCTTCCTCATCTCAGCAATGGCAACTCCATCTTTCCAGTTGCACAAACAAAAATCTGTAAGTTATGTTTCACTTGTCTGTATATCTTACAGCACACATCTAATCCATCAGTAAATTCTTTTAATTCTTCTTTTTAAAACATATCTGGAATACAATCTCTTTTACTATCTCCATGATCACCCAGATCTTTCATCTTTTCTCAGATGTCACCTTCTCATTGAAGCCTAACCTGCCCATATTGTTTAAAATTGCATCCCTCACTTCTGCTCAACCTTACACTGCTCTATTTTTCCTTTTCAAAAAAATACCCCTATGGCTGCTGTGTGGATACAGATTGATGGGGGGTGGAGGGAAAATATATATAACTTAGAAATGTTTTCACCTGCTAGTAATAGAAAAAAAATCAGACCACTTTGGATGAAACAAGAGTTGTTTTTCCCTCAGACTATGATGTAGGAAGATGTACCTTTTGGACTTAGTATATCAGGGCTAACATCTCTGTGACTCTAGTGCCTTTTTTCCTCATTCTCATAACTGGTTGCAGCAGCTCCAGCCATCAAATCTGCATTCTAGGTGAGGAGATGGAGAAAGGTAAATAGGGAATTTCCAAGAGTCAGGGATATTTTGCATTAGCTTACACAAAGGTGGAGCTGAAGAAACGCAAAGAGATTTTGCAACATATTTTTGTTATAAACTGGGGGAATAGTAATGAAAAATGTGACTCCTAGGTTATTTATATGAGCGATTGGGTAAATGATGGAACCATTTTTCTAAGTGGTTCAAATGCAAGGAGGAAGAGATATGAAGAGAAAAAAACAATCAAGATCTCCAAACTGGGCATACTAAATCAGAGGTGCTCACCCATCATCCAAGTGTAAATTTCAAGTAGGCAGCTAGATATACGAGTCTGATGGTAACGGGAAATGTTAGGGCTGGAGAGACACACTGGAGAGTCATGAGCACAGGAGTGGTATTTAAAGCCATTGTACCAGATGAGATCACCAGCGAATGTAGTTAGTGTTCAAAATTGGGTCACAGATAAAGAGGAGGAGAAGAAAAAGCTTAAAAGACTGATAAGGAGAAGAAAGGGGAAAAATCAGGAAAATGTTGTGTCGTTGAAATTAGAGAGCAGACCATTTTAAGAACAGAATTACTTAGCCTTTTGGAATTCCAGTTTTCTCCTCTATAAAATGAGGTGAGAATAGCTATCTCTTAGGGTATTTATGAGAATGAAATGCTATAATGCGTGTAAATGCCAGCACCGTGGCTCACCGTGATAGGCACACAATCAATGTCTGCTCCCTTCCCTTTGGGGTAGCCTCCTAGGCTATGTTCCCAGACCCACAGAGGAAAAAGCACTGTCCAGATGACCTTTTTATATTCCAGCAGTCTATGTTGATTCAATATGGTAAATAGCCATTTGTCTGGAAAAATATTTATGCAGGATGACTAGAACAAATATTGATTTTGTTTGATCCTGGTATCCATATAACTCAAGGACAAAGGAAATTCAGTACATGAATTTTAGAAACAGTAAATGTGCTGCTCATATTTTCAAGTCTGTATTAGTAACGAATAATTTAACACTTGTTTGATGAATAAACGAATGAATGAATCAAGTGAAATGGAATGACACAATGTCTATTCCAGGGCAGCATTAAGCTGTTTGTAAGTGTATGTGTTAATTATCTTAAGGTGGTTGGCAGAGTTGGTTGAAAATGGTGTCATCAAGTTACTATTGCAGGACTACTTCTTGCTGCAATACCACATATTGAACTATTGACTACCCAGCAATAGACCGGTGGCAAACCCATCACTACTGTAGGAAACAGGAAAAACTCAACTCAAAGATGAAAAGCTATACCTTAGATCACGAATTTAGATGTACTCTACCTTCTAGGGAGCCACTATAGAATTTGCATCCTCTTTATATATTAAGACCAGATTTAGCTTCTGGGGACCACGTCATAAGGTCCCTGCAAGCATACCTGCAAGTATATTTGTGGAATTGTCTACATGTCTGTGCAGGCAAGGTCTTCAGACAAAGGAGTGCAAGCCTACAGTGATACCATGAAAGACTCACAGTCAAGTGAATGAAAATTAGAGTGGAAAAATCAAGAGACTGTAATTTGAAGTGAGAACAGCATTGAAGTTTGTTTTATTTATACTGACAGTGAGTTCTTGGAGCCAAATATTTTTTCTCCTCGGTTGGTGGCTCTTTGTTTCTTTTTGCTCTTTTTTTTTTTTTTTTTTTAGCAGCTTGCTTTGAAGCAAACCCATGAACAAACCCATAGCAAGAATCAAATGGAGGATTTAAATATGACCCACATGAAATTGTTCTGACAGTCAGGGTACCTGAGAATTGTTCAGCAACACTTAATTTACCAACTTCCTTTTCCCCCCACTGGTGAGGGATGTATGTACAGACTTCAGGGGACGTGGTTGAATAATAGTTACAGAATCTAATTTAAACTTGTTTTTAAATAGCAATAAGAGGCATACTGGGTTGAAGAATCAATCTCACAGCTGCCTAAAACCATTTTTTTAAATCACTCTTTTATGCAGCATCCCTGGAAAGTCATCCATTAACCCAAGAGAGAAAGCATGGACTCCCACAAAGGAAGCGTTTTGTTGCCCACTGAACACGAAAGCACTGTTCTGTAGTTTGAAAATCTTCAATCTGTTGCACCCTTTAAATCTTGGCTGGCAAAGACAGGACCTAACAGATCACATTCCCAGAGTTTTTCTGGCAGTACTGATAAAATAAAATGAAGAAGCCAGCAAAATAAAGGCCACACTGCTAGTGTGTGAGGTTCAAGAGACCCTGGTCAAAAATTTAATGTTTGTTAAATGGAAAGGGAAATAGCCTGCTAAAAATGTAATGATTTTCCCGGCATGCTTTAAGGCAAGGGCAAATCATAGTTCTGAGTTCAATTTCATGTGGCCCCTTGAGAAAGGAGGCTGAAAGCAGCAAAGAAAAATTCTAATCAGGAGCAAGATAACATATTTGCTGCTGGTTTTCCCTCACAACCCATGCCAACCAGTGGAACAAGAGCTAACATTAATGTTTTTTTTTCCTCAGTGCCTTTGGGAGGCACTGTGAGCCCAGGTGAGTCTAAGCTAAGCACTCGCTAGGTGCAGAGAAAATAGACTGGCAGGAGCTAGGGTCCGTAGAGTCAGGCAGCCCACGTCAGAGCTTAGAGTAGGAGGGGAGAGTCGGTGACGGGCCTGTGGACCAGGAATAGTTTTGGAAGGGGGTAGGGAGGGGATATGGTTTTAATAATACAATAAGAGCTAATTCTGATTAGGCACTAGCTATATAGCAGACATTGCACCAAGTATATTACACAGATTATCTTTTTATTTCATAGATGTTAGTTACTACTATGACTCCTGGTTCACAGATGAAGAAACTGAGGCTCCCGTAGGTTAAGGGTCTTGCCCAAGTTTCCCCCTGCAATGAGTGGGGGAGCCAGGCTCACATCCAAATGCTATGACTCCAGGACTTAGCCTCTTAACACATGGTACTACATCAGGCTTCGGAGACTCAGCGGCTGAGTCTCTGTATTGGGGCGTGACCATGACATCCTCCTGTTCTGTTTTCTTCCTTCTGCCACTCTTCTGCAGACCTGGCCATCACCCAGCCTCAATCACGGATAACAGGAGAACAGAGACAAGTGAGACAGCCAAGGAGAGGAGGTAGGCAGTGCAGGGCCCGGGAACAGGAAAACTAGGCCGCTGGGAACTCGACAGCTGATGGGAAGGACCAAAACACAGCTCATGCTGGCACTTCCGAAGTCCGCTGGTGTGAACTTCAGGAGAACTTCTCCACAGTGGTCCCCAGTTATTTCAACAAGGAGTGAAAATAATGAAACTCAGATAAGATAATTGCCAAATAGTGGAGTAAAATCCACACTATGAAGTAATATGTCCAAGAGTTTCCTTTTCATTGGTATTTTTGGCCATAGTAAGGAAATACTTTAGTATGTTGCAAATTGTGTATTACTGCCTTCAAATCTTCAACGAGCTTCAGTGAGGAAGGGAGCTGGTTGGCTCTATGTGGCTTCCAGAGAGGCATTAATTCCTATTAATTCTATTAGGAATGACTGTCTATCAGTGTACAACGAATCCCACAATGCAGGGACTTCACCACAGGGCACAGCCGAGCAGAAGCGAGGTCACTGGTCAGGACTCGGCTGCACGTTATAATCCCCTGGGAAGTTTTAAGAAAGTCTGACGCCTTGGTCTCACCCCCAGAACTTCTTACTTAGATGATTTGAGGAGGAGCCTGGTGTTAAGAGCTTTAAAATCTCCCCAGGTGATTCCAATATGCAGCAATGTTTGAGAACCACTTAGTTAGACACCTCATCAAGGGTACTGCAGTGCAAATTGAGTAGGAGGTTGATCCAGAGTATTTCCAAAGGCCCTTTCAATTCTAAGATCCTAAATTGCTAACCAAGGCCATTCACTGTGAGTTTGCTGTTTGTGATGGCTATGAATAATTTTGCGATTCATTATTAGTGACAGAGGACTACAGTTTTTACGTGTAGAAAAGTGACATGCTGTAAGCAACAGAAGACCACGTCCACTACTGTGGATTTCTGTCTCTTCGAAATTATGTTTAAGGAAAAGAAGCTGAGAAAACGTACGATAAATTTAGAATGCTATTAATCTGAAACCACCCTTCCTCCCTGGCTCTGTGTCCTGGCACACTGGAACGTGGAGGGTTTCTGGAGAGTCATAACAACAGCGCACATGGATCTACTTGCATCTCGGATATCCAATCTCATTGTTTGAAGGGAAAAATGACATTGGACTTAGATGAATTTTCCAGAGGGAAAAAAGAGTGTGCGGTAGGACTGCCAGTTGGAAAGCACAGGAACACAGCAGACCTATTTCAGTCTCCACCTCACATCCCTGCCATCTTGCATAGTTTCTCTCACTCCTAGATCTAAGTATTGTGTTTGGCAGAAACTGTCAGAATCCCTTCAAACCGCAGTCTGAACCTCATACAAGGGCCTGAGCGAATTCCACATAGGGTCTTAGAATCAGTTGCCAGTGGACTATTTAAAGACAGAAGTGCAGGACTGGTATCAACATAGCTGCTTCCAGTAGAAGCGGCACGGTTCAAGGAGTCCTGCCTAGTGGAAACAAGTTCTCGGTCTGATTTGAACCTGCCATGATCCCTGCAGCGTGACTTTGGGCCAGCGATGTCCCCCTCAGAGCTTCAGTAACCTTAGAAGTTAAGCAAACACAGAAATGCTGACTCCCTTCAGAGGGGGCATTGTGAAGCCCAGAAAGAGGCCCTGCATTAGTAACACAAAAGGAAGCTACGCTGTGTTTTCATCATCCCAGACTAGAGTCTCCAGAACTTTTAACTCGATCGAGCTCTGTGGTTCCCACTGCGGGGAGGGCTGTGACTGCCAGCGGAGCTAAAGTAGTTACTGAGCACTCGTCCACAGGAAAATCCTAAAGCTCGAGGTTCTGAATATTACCCCGCTAAAAAATATATTCTGGAAAACTACGCTGTTCCTCTGCGAGTGAAGAGTTTAAGACGTTATACTGATGACAAATCAATTTCAAGCTGTTAATGTTGAACTTGTCAAGCAGCTTTGGCAAAAGAGAACGGGTTGGCAAACAAATAACTTCCGGGAGTGTAGGGGCAGAGTGAGCTGGAAACCTCTGAGCTCCGGGAGGTGAAGGACGCTGGGAGAAGAGAAACGAGATCTGGGGTCTGAAACGCCCGCTCCTATGGCGAGGGAAAGCTCTATGACGATCGAAATCAGCTGCTTGAGCAGGTAAATGACTGGCAAGAAGAGAAGGCAGTTAATGAACATCCACCAGCTTTGGAGGGCAGTGAATGATGGAGAAACCAGAGGGAGACAGACAGGGAGGGAAGCGAGCCATAGCCCCCCCTTATCAAAGAAGAATCTTCGCAAATCCTACTGCAAGGAAGGGAAAGGAAATCAATACCACAGTAGGAGATGATGCCACATGAAACCAATTGGCTGCAGATTGTGCTCACAGAGAAACTGAACTTTACGAGTATATTTTTCCAAGGGACAGTTTGGCACCTGACTCATAATCTCTACATACTCTAACTCTCCTACTGTCCCAAGCAAGGAAGCATTTTTGTAGAATACCCATCTCTCACTCCTGCTTGAAAGTTTCTTAATCCACTCTGCACCATCCACCTTCATCTAGGCCCCAGTTGAGCAACTCACTCTTGTGGCCACACTGGGATCTTGTTACGACCCCAAACCAGTCCATCCCTGAGACACTGAACTGTGATCGGTCACACCCTAGCCTTACCGCCTGGTGTGGTTAACACCCTGTCTCTGTCTGCTCTCACTGCACTTGCCTGTGGAGCCCATCAGACCTCATAAGATCTCTTTTTCAATTTTTTTTAAGACAGGATCTCACTCTGTCACCCAGGCTGGAGTCCAGTGATATGATCTCAGCTCACTGCAACCTCCACCTCCTGGGTTCAGGTGATACTCCTGCCTCAGCCTCCCAAGTAGCTGGGACTACAGGCATGCACCACCACACCCGGTTAATTTTTTTTTTTTTTTTTTTTTGTACAGACAGAGTTTCACCATGGTGCCCAGTCTGGCCTCAAACTCCTGGACTCAAGAGATCCGTTCACCTCAGCATCCCAAAATGTTGGGATTACAGGTGTGAACCACCGTGCCCAGCCAAAATCTCTGTCTCATGTATCCTGAACCCATCCATCATTCCCAGGTCAATCAGTTCTCTGTGGGGTTCCACTGCCTTTCCTACATACCCGAAATCATATCGTGATGGCTTGTCTATTTCACCATTCTCTCTCAGTAACCATAACTCTCACTACACCCACCACCTCAAGAGACCCTTCCGCAAACTCACCCTTCTAATCTCCTGCATGAATGCTGCTGAACCCTGCTTGGCAAAAATAATACAAACATCTAAATTACAGTCCCCAGTTTGTGGTTTCCAGCTTTTGCTGAGCTCGCAGTGCTGCTTGGCAAGTCTTGCCTTGCTCTGGTCACCTCCAGGCAGCCATCCACATTCCCAGTGCTCCTGGGGAGCTCCCCTATTCCACCCTCAACCCAACCCGTCTATTCTCCGCCGGGCCCCCCACCACACAGAAGAGATGAAGTCGAGACATGTTAAATCTTGATCTGGTCAGCCTCACCTTCAAACTTACGTCGAGCTGCATCCAGGCCTGCCTAGCCCCCCTGCTCTAGAAGGAAGAAGGAACCTCCCTGGGTGTTTGAAGTTATTACCTCTTTCCCTCCCCATGCCCTCTAGCCTGGTCCATCCCTTTCCCCTGGCTTCTCTTCCTCAACTTCACACACTTGCTCAAGACTCTCTACTCCTTCAAAACAGACAAAAAAGACAACCATGGCTCCCTTCTATTCTGCAGCTCCCCCAATCGTCCCATCTCTCCTCTTTCCTTTCCAGCTAACCTTCTTTAAAATTACTTGTATATTCCTTGCTGGCCCCTCCTTACCTCCCATTTGTTCTTTGATCCGCAGAAATCTGACTTCTGTCCACCCACCGGAACTGCTCTTGCTCTCACCAGTGACCAACTTCCAGATCCCAGGGATGGTGTGTCGTTTATCTCGCTGAACTTATTTCAGTTTCTTGAAGCCACTTTCTCCCTGGACTCTCTTCAGGTCTCCTCCTGCCTCCCAAACTGCTCTTGTCCCTTAAACGTCGCTGCTCGCCAGGATCCCCTCCTCTTCCCTGCTCCCCAGCCCCTCCCTTGTTCCTGCTGGCACCTGCTTCTGGTCCTCCGCCATAAAACTACCACAGGGGACTTTCTTTTCCAAAATGCAAATCTGATCATGTTGCCACTCTACCTAGAACTCTCTAGTATCTCCCCAGTACCCACTGGATGGAGACCCTTCTCCTTGTTACTGAACACAGGGCTTTTCCCAACCTGGGTGCCAGCAACGTGTCCAGCTTCGTCTCTTTTTCCTGCTGAAAAGCATTCTGTACTGCAGCCATTCAGAAAAACTTGCACGAGCCCTGCTAAGCAAAGACAAACTCTGATAAATACTAATGAAGTAATATTAAATAAAAGGACATTCTAATAGGAGTTACTTATAGAGGGTTCAATTAATGTCTCCTCATCTTAATATTATTTAATATTTAAATGACTTTTTCCTCCAGAGGTTTTTTCATACGTCTTTGTCTTTGCACAGCTGTTTCCTCTGTTTAGAATGGTCCTTCCCACTTAGTAAATTACTGAACCTTCAAAATCCAGCCTGAATGAATGTCCCAACCTCTACCACCCTTTGCTTGCCTCTTTCTGGCCTTGCTCTCCTGGCCCAGCAGAATAGCTGGCTTGCTTTTTTATCCACAGCGTCTTGTGGCACCTCCACTGTGGCCCTGGTCCAACTGCACTGCAATATTTCCCTCGAGTGCCTGTTTCCCTCACTGGTCTGAGAGCTCCTTGAAGGCAGGGATCATGTCTTAATCATCTTCAAATCCCCAAACCAACCCATCCCTGTCACACAGGTGGCTCGATGAGTGATGAATTTTATTAGGTTAGACCATTTGAAATTGTCATTTCTATAGATCACAAATAAATACCAGCAATTTCATAATTTGACCTATTACTGTAAGTATTTTTGGTGTCTTTCTCTATGAAGTTCGAAGAACCTTACAAGCATTGTGTAATTAATCCTAGGGAAATTCCTGCAGGATACTGTGAGAAACCATGATAATCACTTTATAGGTGGTTCAGTAGGTCAGCGACAGCAGTGGAGCTGGAACTAGATGTTCTTATGGTCACATCCCTCATCCTAGGGTCCACAGTACTAGACTCATGGAATTCTAGAGTGAGAAATAAATTCAAAAGGTCACCTGCCTGGCAGCTCCAGGCAGTGGGACACATAAATCGACCTTAAATGGTTCTCTGTCTTTCCTATCATTTGTGCAAAGTTGAAGATGGTATGCTCCCTTGCAATAATAATTTAATATTTCCCTCTCACACCCTCACCAGGCAGTCCATTTCTAACCCATCTTTCTCTTGCTGCAATATGTCGATTTCTGACTTTATGGAGATAAAAGTGACTGCAATGTACCCAGCTTATAATAACCCTCCTACTACTTATTACAGCCACTTGTTCTCCCCTCAGTTTTATTTTACTCCTGAAAAAAGTCCCTTCTCTTCTAAATTCTATTCATAGGATTGTCGCATCATTTTAATCAAAAGATTTCAGGATCTTCTAAAACAGTATTTTCCAGTTTCCTTAGACCATGTTAAAAATGGAATATCCATTAACGTCCTCCTGACCTAATGTTCAGTGGAGTGAAATTTGGGAAACAGGGCTCTGCGATGTTTGCACGTTCCTTTTTAAATGTTAGGATTAAAAATTAGATGTGACTTCCTAGTAAAGGCATCACTTGTATCACCTACAGTACAAAGGCAATTTCCCAGCCTTTGCAAGGTCATGATTCTGTTTACATACTTATTATTGCAATAGTGTCTTAAACCGCAGGCTCATAATGTCACCTCATACTTAGAACATACTTGTGCTTTTATCGTCTCGAATAATAATTGAGCTTTCATTCCCTGTCTTGCATAATGAATAAGTTTGGATTTTATTTATTGCATATGCTATCTTGATTGGGTTCTATCATCTATTTTTTTCTCTAAACTGTTCTCATTATTTTAGATTCCATCCTTCTGAAGTCTTAGCAACCACCCATGTCTTGTCACCTCCACTCCCCCAGCCCTCAGAATTGAAATGTTTGTACCTTTTTGTCTTTGCACAGCCATTTCCTCTGTCTAAAGTGGTCCTTTTCACTCTGCAAATTGTATTAGGTTGCTTTCAAATATACCACCTTCAAAGTTAATTTTATTTTATTTAAAAATGTTAGATAGCTTGGGAGGGAAGTTTCCTGATAAATTTCGACTGGCATTTATTCATACTTTCTACCTGTTTAACCCTGTGCTAGGTATTATGACAGCTTTCAAAGCTCATGGTAATCTCATCTTGGTGAAGAGGTAGTTCATACTTATAAGCGGTTCACTAACAATGGAAGGTATTACATAAGAAAACACATAGAGGAATAATAAAAAAGTAAGTGCCATGCAGGTCATAAGAAGAAAGATATCAAGATTGGACTGATCTATGATGTGAAAAGTAAGGAGAATTTAAATGTTCAAAAAAAAGCAAAGAGGTAATGAGGTGAAATGCAGAAGTAACAGCAGGTGCAAATATGATCTATCTCTATTGTCCATATGGATGGGTGAACAATTGGCACATAGGTCAGTTACAGCCCGTATTACTCTATACTAGTACTGGCTGTAGGTAAGTCTGGCATCCTCACTGCTTTATGACTACAATAATGGCAGGGACCATAATGTCCTTATCTACCTAGTGATTTTAAGGGTGCCTGGCCTGTAGTATATGCTCAGCAAACATATGTTTAAATGTTTAAAGGAAAATTGGTTTGAATGGAAAAGAAGGTTAATATGGGGCATAGTGAGTAAATTCAGATTACTGAAGCCTCTGAAAGGCACCTGGGCAATTTCAGCTCTTTGGGTGGGAGCTGCTGGAGTCTGGCATGGAAGTGACAAGATAATGGGATATTTGGGGAATTTATCAGGCAATAATGTTCTGAATAAATTAAAAGAGGAGAAAGAGAGAAATGAAGGAATAAAGGAGTTGTCTAATCCTCTACCTATCACTCTATCTCTCACCCTTCCATCTTATTCATGCTTCTAGAAAGATCTTTGGCATTTTGTTATCTTCATGTCCCATTCATTCCTTAGCTCCTTCAAACTTCTCTTCTGTTCCCACTTCACAGCATTTGACTACTCAATCTCTCTGCAGTATTTAACATCATTAACATTTATCCTTTAAAAATAGCTCTTTTTTATTACATAATTATCGTAACAAATTTAAACAATACTTAAAATGCAAAGAAGCAAGTAAAATGTACCCAAATCTCCTCTTCCAAAGATAATCACCATTAACACTTTGGGGAACATTCTTCCAAACCTCTCTCTAGTCTATGCATACATGCACAAGCAGATGGCTCTGTGCATAGAGATTTACATAAATTGGATCATGTAACACTCATTCCTTGCAGTAACTTGCATTGCTTTTCCTAAACAATAAATATAACTGTCAATAAGCATAAGCATAAGCCTGTGTAACTTTTGATGGGGCATTGTGCTCTAATGAGTCCGCAGCATTATTTATATTACAAGTTCTCCAGACGATGAATGTTAAGTTTGTTTCCAATTTTTACTATTCTAAACAATGTTTCAGTAAACACTTTTATGCATTTATCCTTTTGCCATCTGTATTGCATTATTATTATTATTAATATATTTATTTTGAGGTGTAGTCTCACTCTGCGGCCCAGGCTGGAGTTCAGTGGTGCGATCTCGGCTCACTTCAACCTCCGCCTTCCAGGTTTAAACAATTCTCCTGCCTCAGCCTCCTAAGTAGCTGGAATTACAGGTGCGCTCCACCACGTCCAGCCAATTTTCGTATTTTTAGTAGAGACGGGGTTTCACCATGTTTGTCAGGCTGGTCTCAATCTCCTGACCTTGTGATCCACCCACCTCGGCCTCCCAAAGTGCTGAGATTACAGGCGTGAGCCACCATGCCCGGCCCACTTCTTCTTTAAATTCTGTTATACATTACACGTTCTTATAACCTGTCTCTATTGTCCATTGGCTCTAATATTTTCTGGTCTTCCCACCTCTCTGAGGTTTCTTGTCAGATTTCCTCATGGGTTATTTCTCTGGCTTTGGCTTACCCTTTAAACATTCTTATATAATTGATTATCTTTGACTCATTCTTGCCCTTGTTCTATGTCCTTTTCCCAACCAATCTCATTTACTCTCACAGTTTAACTGCATCTAGATGGATAACTACAGTTTCCATTTCAGGAACGATGTCAGGATCTTCATTGCTGATAGCTCAGTGTATTCAGATAACTCAGTATACTCAGTAACTTTACTCTTCTCTCAAACCTACTCCAATTCCTGTATACTCAGCCGTTTTGATGTCTCATACAAAAGCTTGGGGGTCATTTCTTATTCCTTCTTCTCATTGCCCTATGTCCAATGAATCATCAAGTCTGTGAATTCTATCTCCTAAAAAACATTATGAAACACCTTAAGGTTTTCTCAGGAAGCTACAGAAAGATGTGCTATACCAAAACAAGGTGGTAAACCAAAGAAAGGAAGATATGGTAACCAGTATACAGGGACACCCAAGACAGGAAGGCGAAGAAGGATATACCCATGTTGACGGGGAAGAAAGTCCCAAGGCAACAGGTGCTCAGCCAGCCCGGGCAGGAACCTGTGTAGGTGGAGCAGGATAATCGAGGACTCTTGGAGGGATGTTGTCAAAAAGAAAAGGAAACTGCTAGAATGTGTAAGGTGTTTGAACATACTGGGAGTTGTTATTACAGTTTGGTAAAATTTTGGCGATTAAATGGCTGCTTTACAGGAAAAAAAACCATATATATATCCATGGCTCAACTCTGACTAATAATTCCATAATCATAATTATGATACTGTCAACATAGAATATTGACTTAATTGAAAACATGGATATAACTATACTGGAATGATGGAATTTTTAAAAAGTGGGTTCCACAGCAGGTCCACATTGATGAATTCAACCAACTGCAGATCACAAATATCTGGGGGAAAAAATGTACTGAACATATACAGACTTTTTCCTTATTATTATTTTCTAAACAATATGGTATAACAATTATTGACATAGCATTTACATCATATTGAGTATTATAAGTAGTCTAGAGATTATTTAAAATATATGAGGGGATGTGCATACGTTATATGCAAATACTATGCTATTTATATCAGGGACTTAAGGGAGGTCCTGAAACTAATTCTCCACAGATACTTAGGGACAACTGTATATGCATTATTTTGATTTTTAAAAATAAAAAGAAAGAAAAGTTGAGGCCAGGAGGGGTGGCTTACGCCTGTAATCCCAGCACTTTGGGAAGCCAAGGCAGGTGGATCATTTGAGGTCAGGAGTTCAAGACCAGCCTGACCAACATGGTGAAACCCTGTCTCTATTAAAAATACAAAATTAGGCCGGGCGCGGTGGCTCACGCCTGTAATCCCAGCACTTTGGGAGGCCGAGGCGGGTGGATCACGAGGTCAAGAGATCGAGACCATCCTGGCCAACACGGTGAAACCCCGTCTCTACTAAAGTACAAAAAATTAGCCGGACGTGGTGGTGCGTGCCTGTAGTCCCAGCTACTCGGGAGGCTGAGGCAGGAGA
>PVKP010040083.1:0-19715 GCA_004027715.1 Plecturocebus donacophilus
GATTACCAGGTCTAGCCTCAGTGATGGGAAAGGGAATCATTTATTGAATGCCTACCCTGTGCCATTTTATATACAGCTCACTTAAATTTTACCAAGTAGGCAGCCTTCAACGTCACAGGTGATTGAATCGAAGTAATTTGCTAGGCGCTGCCAGCTTCAGCTGAGCCAAAGCTGGAACCTAGGCCTATTAACCCAAGCCCACGCCTTCATATCATCACTGCACAGTACAGAACGGCAGCACATACTGTGCAGACATTTCTTTCTACACACATGGTCAGCCAAGAGGAAAAGCCTCTGTACCAGAAAGCAAGAATCTCCTATAGCAAGTAGAAGTGTTGATGAGGGAAGAGGCCAGAGTAGTTTAAGGATTCTAAACCCCTTATGGTCTAAAGGCTAAGATTCTAAGTGCTAGTTTAGTACTGGAACTCTGAAAACCCAGTGGTTTCTCCATACTGAGACCCTTCCTTTAGCAGGATATATAGTCGGGACCCAGCTCTACCTCTGCCTGTCCTTATATGACATGCTCCCTCCCCCAAGCTCTGGAATAGTTCTTTGGAAGCTACTGAAACTTAAGATGTCACTGACTGCCAGAGCCTTAAAAAATGGACCCCGTCTCCCATGAGAAAATTTGTCCTGCTCTCCCCACCCAACCTTGTCCTTCCATCGTTATGCAAGTCTTTGGCCTCAGACAATTCACAGCACTTTCCTTCTCCCTAACAGTTCCAGGCCTTGGTGAGGTGTAGTTGACATGATCCCATTCCTCCTTTACACAAACCCACCCACACCCACAGGCACTTCCTCTTCTGCCAAAACACTTTATTGCACCAAAAAGAAAAAAAAAAAAACTTTATGTACAGTCAGATATAAAGACATCTCTTTGACTCCTGTGCATATATTTCCTCAACTCAAGGTTAGGGCATAAAAGTCGGGCTGCTATGCCAGACATGCTCTGCCCTATGGCAAGGCCAAGGAGAGGATTGTCACTTGAAAGTAGGAACATTTAAATGGATGACAGACAACACTGGACCCACAGACCAAGGGCATTCTTCTAAGCCCTGGAGTCGCTCGAGGAATGGAAGAGGGAAATGGGAAGCAGGGTCCCTTTTGAATCTTCACGTGAAGAGACCCAGCCTCTTCAAAGGTATCCAAGGTAAACTTCCGTTCCCCAAGCCCACCACTCCCTGTCCAGTTCCTTTGCTTCCTGCCCTCCCAAGTAGGACATTCTCCTTTCTGCCCAACCCAGATCCTCCAAGAGGAGTCCCATGATCCACAAGGCAGAGACTTCATAGCAGCGGGCAGGGCAGGTACACACTATCCTCTCCCTTACGCATGGCTGAACCTTGACTGAGGCCCTGCATCACAAGAATTGCCAATACCCCACTGGGAGCCGTAACAATAAATCTGGAAGTATGGGGAGAACATATCAAAAAGGGGAAGGATGATTTCCTTGATGCCCAGGATTACAGGGCACCTAAAACACATTTTTTCTGAGCCAACCAGCTAAAGGATCACTGCAGCTAAATACAGATAGAGAAGCAACACAGCCAGGCAAACACCCATCAGAGCCAGTGACAAGAGCAGCTGGGAGAACAGGGTAGGGGTGGTGAAGGAGGAGAAAGAAGGGGAGGAGCCTCCAGAGTCCAGCCCCAATCCCCTCTGCGTTGGCTACCCTTGCTCCCCACAAATCCCTGGGGTTGAAGTGAGGAGGACAACTACAGGCTGAGGTGAAAATACAAAAGGACAGCCCAACAAAATACAATAAGGACTAGCATCAGTCTCCCCCTGTACTCCATCCCCAAGAGAAATACCCTCATTGTGACCAGTATTTATGAAAATCTGTAAGAGACTATTCTATGTAGTGGCTCTAATCCCATATACACAGCAGCTGCCTGTGCTGGGAACTTTTCAAATCAGTGACTGTGGGAACAAACAGTATTTTCAGCTTCTTACGGTGCCTGTGCAGGCTTTACCAAGAGCTTGGTTCAGTCCCAGTCACATTTACCTTTTATCTTACATCTAGGAAGGGTGAGGAAAGGGGGCAGGGGAGAAAGGTGCTCAGGTGCTAGGTAAAGCTTACTGATCAGCAGCCTAGACTCCACCACTGTTCCTTCTCTTTGGTCTGTCTAGAACAGTGACTATAAATTAGGAAAAACAAAATTATGCTGGCCTGTGGGAAATAATGGGGGGAGGCAAGGAGCAAAAGGGCACTGGGAAGCCCTGCTTCAAGACTGAAGACAGACAAATAGACAACCACCCAGACTGCTTAAGTGTCACAGACAGTCCCCCACCCCAAGTTCCCTTCCAGGTATCCCCATAAATCATGTGGGCACACTCCCTCTTGGAATTGCAGTTTCCATCTTCCACCTATCCCTAAGGAGCTGGTCCTGTGGAGAGGTGTGTTGGTTGTTTCGTTTTTGCCAGAGGCCCTTGCACTAGGTGCTCCTGTAAAGGTACCTTGGCCCCGATATGGGATGAACGGATCAACGTAGCCCCAGATGCTCCAGTGCCAAGGAGGTCAGACCGGGAACAGGCCCCCACTCCCACACCCTAGGATCCGAGCTTGCTTGGTTCTTGCCATCTTGCAGGATGACTTCGAGTCTGGAGGGAGATACACAGTGCCTCTCCATCCCTGGGGTGGGGGGAAGGGATTCTGCTGGGACTCTCGAGTGGGGGAAAGGGAAGAGGAGAGCAGGGTCTAAACCCTCAGGCTCCCGTGAAGGTCTGTCTCTGTCCCAGATGAGCTGCTATCAGAGTCCATTTCTGCGTTCTCATTATGGAGCCTTTCTAGCACTTTCTGACGAATCAGTCCCAGGCGCATCAAGAGGGACTGGTAGTCAAAGTGGCCCCGTTTCTCTCCAAAAGGGTCCTGTAGGGGGGAAAGGAGACAAGGGGGATGGAAGATTCAAGTCTGGGTGGCTGATCCTAGAGAAAGCAGCTTCAGGCCCATGTGAAATGCAAGCTCAACTTCTGAGCCACAGGAGCAGGAAGACCCAACAGCACAGGCAGTCCTGAATAGCAGGCAAAATAACTTTTGCTTAAAAATATGACACCTGGGCCAGGAGCGGTGGCTCACACCTGTAATCCCAGCACTTTGGGAGGCTGAGGCGGGCAGATCACCTGAGGTTGGGAGTTTGAGACCAGCCTAGCCAACATGGAGAAACCCCGTCTCTACTAAAAATACAAAAATTAGCCGGGCATGGTGGCACATGTCTGACAATCTCAGCTACTTGGAAGGCTGAGGCAGGAGAATTGCTTGAATCCTGGAGATGGAAGTTGCAGTGAGCCAAGATCGCACCATTGCACTCCAGCCTGGGCAACAAGAGCAAAACTCCATCTCAAAATAAACAAATAATATAAAATAAATGACACCCTCACCACCCCAAATAGGTCTAGCTTGAGCTAGAGTGAAAATGTATTTGTATTTCTCAAAAGCAAGCCAATATCCATAGAAAGAGTAATGGTGAGATAGAGAAGAGAAATTCAAGATCAGAATTGTAATTATTAAGCATGCCTGTATTTTTCATAAACTTCATAAAAACCACAGAAGGTAAAAGTTGTCTTTCATTCTCTGTACTCAAAAATGGCAATGTGCTGTTCTAAGGTCACTGGCAGGTCTAGAACACGAGTTCTGACTTTCAGATAAGCACCTGTACTCCTCCTCAGGGACTCGTCACTACATTCCCGTTCAGGTTTCTGGGCATTGCTCCAGGGCCACCAAGCCTTGATCTTAGTCCTTGTCGTTCTACATCAAAGATCCCTAAACATTTTATAGAAAGGTTTAATTGTTCCGAAAGGCTCAAAAACAACTAGTTGAGTGGATGGTATAAAAAAAGAGTTTAGGCCGGGCGCGGTGGCTCATGCCTGTAATCCAAGCACTTTGGAGGCCAAGGTGGGCGGATCACCTGAGGTCGGGAGTTCAAGACCAGCCTGACCAACATGGTGAAACCCCGTCTTTAAAAAAAAAAAAAAAGTTTAAAATACTATACAGGGACTTAGGCCGCAAAGTAGTGTGACAGTCCCCAAAAGGTACACAACTTTCCCTCTCACATTCTGTTTGCTTCTCTCACAAAAACTCCTTCCACAGTTCTGCCCACACATTACCCTCATCCTATGTGGGACGCCAGTCGGTGCTAGTCACAGTCACTGGGACTACAGCCTGCACTTCTCATTCACGAGAGTTATACTCCCTCAAGACTGAGCTCCACACTTACTCCGGAGCTGTCAATTCTACAAATCTTTCTTTCATCCATGGTTCCACTGCCTCATTCTCCTCCTGCCCAGCTGCTGCCTTCCTTCCCATCCCTGATCATCACTTGTTTTTCCTTTACATACTGATATTGCTAATGCTGTTGGACACCAAGAAGAGAATTCCTGATGGGGAACAAACTAGGACATATGTTATCTACATACTCTGAGAAAGGGTTTAGGAGACAACTTAGCCCTGAGCCAGTCTTGCCCTTTGTGCTTAAATTAGTCAGGTGGGTAGAAAGTCCTTGAAGGAAGGAAGGGACAACTACCATTTCTAAGTAGCACTGGAGGAAATAAGTCATATCCTCCCACTGTTGTTGGTGTTGGATGGGTGAATAGACATAGTACAAGAGCTGGAGAGAGCCTTAAAAAACTTAGTCAATTATCCAAGTCACCCATTTCTTTTTTTGAGGTAGAGTCTGGCTCTGTTGCCCAGACTGGTGTGCAGCAACGTGATCTCAGCTCACTGCAACCTCCGCTTCCAAGGTTTGAGCGATTCTCCTGCCTCAGCCTCCCAAGTAGCTGGGACTACAGGCACGTGCCACCACGGCCGGCTAACTCTTGTATTTTTAGTAGAGGCAGGATTTTACCAAGTTGGCCAGGCTAGTCTTGAACACCTGACCTCAAGTGATCCTACTGTCTTGGCCTCTCAAAGTGCTGGGATTACAGGCATGAGCCGCTGTATGTGGCCCCACAAGTCACCCATTTCTCCCCCCTCCCCCCAGCTTTTTGTTTTTTTGAGATGGAGTCTCACTCTGTTGCCGACTGGAGTGCAGTGGCGCCATCTTGGCTCACTGCAACCTCCGACTCCCTGGTTCAAGCGATTCTCCTGCCTCAGCCTCCCAAGAAGCTGGGATTATAGGCACCTGCCACCACGCCCAGCTAATTTTCTTGTATTTTTAGTAGAGGCGGGGTTTCATCATGTTGGCCAGATGGTGTCGATCTCCTGACCTTGTGATCCACCTGCCTCTGCCTCCCAAAGTGCTGGGATTACAGGCATAAGCCACCACACCCAGCCCAAGTCACTCATTTCTAAGCAAGACCACTAGAGTAAGATGATCCAAACATACAAGAACCGATTCTCCAGGAGGATGCTCATCCTCTTACCAACCAGGTGGTTTACATTAGTCTATCTAAAATTTGTTTTTGTCTTTTTTTTTTTTTTTTTGAGATTGAATCTTGCTCTGTTGCCCAGGTTGGAGTACATAGTTCAATTTCAGTTTACTGCAACCTCTGCCTCCTAGGTTCAAGTGTTTCTCATGCCTCAGCTTCCTATGTAGCTGGGATTACAGGCATGAGCCACCATGCCTGGCTAATTTTTGTATTTTTAGTAGAGACAAGGTTTTGCCATGTTGGCCAGGCTGGTCTTGAACTCCTGGCCTTAAGTGATCTGCCCACCTCTGCCTCCTAAAGTGCTAGGATTACAGGCATGAGCCACCACACCTGGCTGTCTAGCTACAATTTGGGTGAATGAGAACCTCTTTCCTTAAAACAAACCTAAATTCTGCATTGTTACTGGAAGCAAAAGCATACTCTTCCCAATAGAGGCAAAAAATGAACACTGGTTATCATCTTTGAATAGGAATCTTTCAACATGTGACACTGCACATACGTTGTTTCTCTAAGCTACTGTTTCTGTGACCACACCTCAGAGATAGGAACAGAATTCCAATAGGATTCTTATAATCCCTAAGATTCTGGAAGGACCGAATGCATCTCAGCTTGAATACACTATTGGCTTGGTGCAGTGGCTCACGCCTGTAATCTCAGCCTCCCAGTTTGGAGGCCAAGGGAGGAAGATCACCTGATTCCAGGAGTTGCCTGGGCAACGAATGGGACCCTATCTCTACAACAAAACAAAACAAGGCCAGGCACAGTGGCTCATGCCTGTAATCTCAGCACTTTGGGAAGCCAAGGCGGGTGGATCACTTGAGGTGAGGAGTTTGAGACCAGCCTGGACAACATGGTAAAACCCCATCTGTACTAAAAATACAAAAAATTAGCTGGGTATGTGCCTGTAATCACAACCACTTGGCAGGCTGAAGTTGCAGTAAGCTGAGATCACATCACTGCTTGCCAGTCTGGCCAAGAGAGCAAGACTCTGTCTCAAAAAAAAAAAAAAAAAAAAAAAAAAAAAAAAAGGCCGGGCGCAGTGGCTCACGCCTGTAATTCCAGCACTTTGGGAGGCTGAGGCAGGCGAATCATGAGGTCAGGAGTTAGAGACCAGCCTGACCAACATGGTGAAACCCCCATCTCTACTAAAAATACATAAAATAACCAGGCATGGTGGCGCACGCCTGTAATCCCAGCTACTCAGGAGGCTAAGGCAGGAGAATCGCTTGAACCCGGAAGGCAGAGGTTGCAATGATCATAACACTGCACTCCAGCCTGGGTGACAGAGCGAGACTCCATCTCAAAAACAAACAAACAAAAATACTAGCTGTGGTGGTATACACCTATAAGTCCTAGCTTGGGAGGCTAAGGTGGGAGGGCTGCTTGAGCCTGGGAGTTTGGGGCTGCACTGAACTGTGACTGAGCTACTGCACACCAGCCTGAGTGACAGAGTGAGATTCTGTCTTAAAGAAAAAAAAAACAACAAAAAAAACAAGCCGGGCGTGGTGGCTCACACCTGTAATCCCAGCACTTTGGGAGGCAGAGGCAGATGGATCACCTGAGGTCAGGAGTTCGAGACCAGCCTAACCAAAATGGTGAAACCCTGTCTCTTTAAAAGTAAACAAAACAAAACAAAAACCTACTGACCAAGAAGAGAAAGGGAAAGAGTTCCCTATGACTTTATGCAAGTCAGTCTCCTCTCTGGCTCTAGTCCCTCAAATGATACAGGTTGCTTTTAGCTGTGACATTCTATGAGACCTGTGCATGCCTCGCTTATGGGGGGATTTTACATGGCCAGCTGTAGGGCTTCTGGAATTACCGGCAAGAGCTGTATGCATTACCTGCATAGTCTGGCCTTGAAGGTGCAGGCGATCTTTGCAGGCCACCTCATAGAAGTCATAATACTCCAGAAAAGACTTTTCCATCACTCCTCTGGAAAACAAGCAGAAAAGTTTAAGTCAGAAACCTAGAGGTACAGGTCACCGCTTCCTTACTTAACCTTTTTTTTTTGAGACGGAGTCTCACTCTATCACCCAGGCTGAAGTGCAGTGGTACGATCTCAGCTCACTGAAACCTCTGCCTCCTGTATTCAAACGATTCTCCTGCCTCTGTCTCCAGAGTAGCTGCGATTACAGGTGTGTGCCACCATGCCTGGCTAATTTTTGTGTTTTTAATAGAGATGTGGTTTCACTATGTTGGCCAGGCTGGTCACAAACTCCTGACCTCAAGTGATCCGCCTGCCTTGGCCTCCCAAAGTGCTGTGATTACAGGTGTGAGCCACCATGCCTGGCCTTCTCACCTAACCTTAATGTCAAGTTAAACACCTAGCATTCCCAAGTCCAGATCTGGTTTTCTACAAAGATCTTTTTTTTGAGACGGAGTCTCACTCTGCTGCCCAGGCTGGAATGCAGTGGCAGGATCCTGGCTCTCTGCAACCTCTGCCTCGCGGGTTCAAGTGATTCTCATGCCTCAGCCACCCGAATAGCTGGGATTACAGGCACACACCACCATGCCTGGCTAATTTTTGTATTTTTTTTTTTTCTTCTGAGATGTAGTCTCACTCTCGCCCAGGTTGAAATGCAGTGGTGCCATCTCAGCTCACCGCAACCTCCGCCTCCTGGGTTCAAGCAATTCTCCTGCCTCAGCCTTCTGAGTAGTAGCTAGGATTACAGGTGTGCACCACCACGCCCAGGTAATTTTTGTATTTTTAGTAGAGATAGGGTTTTACCATGTTGGCCAGGCTGGTCTCAAACTCCTGATCTCATGATCCGCCTGCTTCGGCCTCCCAAAGTGCTGGGATTACAGGCATGAGCCACTGTGCCCAGCCTAATTTTTGTATTTTTAGCAGAAACGGGGTTTCACCATGTTGGCCAGGCTGGTCTCAAACTTCTAACTTTGTCATCTGCCCTCCTGGGCCTCCGAAAGGGAGTTGGGATTATAGGCGTGAGCCACTGTTCCCGGCCTCTACAAAAATCTTTAAATGGAAAAAGGAATACCTAACTGTCTGTGACTGACTTCCCCTACACCTTGGGAATTATGAGAGTGACTGTAATACTCACCATTTGTTTTTCTTTTGAGGCAGGGTCTTGCTCAGTTACCCAGGCTGGAGGGCAGTGGTGTGATCACACCTCACTGCAGCCTCAAACCTCTTAGGCTCAAGCAGTCCTCCCACCTCAGCCTCTTGAGGAGTTGTGACTGTAGGAGCGTGCCACCACGCCTGACTAATTTAAAAACTTTTGTAGAGATGGGGTCTCCCTATATCGCCCAGGCTGGTTTCAAACTCCTGGGCTCAAGTGAGCCTCCCACCTCAGCTTCCCAAAGTGCTAGGATTATAGGACATGAGCCGCCATCTGGCCAATACTTACCATCTGAATCCCAACGTCAACTCATGACTTGCTCCACCTCAATTGTTTTCAATAGGCCATCCCTAATCCCAAACCTGACTCAAAATTCTCCTAGAAGTTTAACTAACCCCGACATTGTTCATCCAGTTTTGGAACTTAAAAATAAACTTCAGCACTAAGAAAGGAGTTTATTATGAAGTGCTCTACACATTTGGTCATAAAATATTATGTCCAAGGCTTCATCAAACTGGGAGCTCCCTGAGGATGTGGACTGCCTCTCCCAAAGGTATGACATTCTCCAATGACAGAATAGCTCTCTGAACTTCCTCTTGGGTAATCTTCAGTCACCTGTTCTTTAAAAGCAGGAACCACATTTTCCTTCTTCTCTATCTCCCTCTGGCGCCCAACACTCCCCTAAAGGTCCTCAAAAGTGCCAACTACCCAAATGCCCAAAAGGAATGAATACTACATAAGCCCTCTTGACACATACCGTAGGGGTTCCGGACAGGGACACTTCCCTTCCATCATGTCACAGACTGCAACTCTGATGGTCTCGTGCCGGATACATTCATTATAGTTTTTGCTGTCTCCTGGATGTCTCTCCTGTAATATAACAGATGCCAGAATACCCCAAAATTTAAGCAAAAAGAAAGCCAATGGGAAGAGACTTCAAGATTAGTATGGGGTATGTGAGCCAGTCACACAAACTAAAAATATACCTTTCTCACTGTATGGCAGATCCATGAAGAGCAACTACACCTTTATTTTTGAGACCGTTCACCCCTATCACCCTCCAAATATACCATCAGGTTACAGGTCATTTGGCCTATAACCAGCAAACCAGATCCATCATATTTTCCTGAATGTGAAGAAAGGCCTATCAGGTGAAGATTATGTGAGAAATAACCAAACATAGAATGACGGTAGGGTTGCTAAGCCTGGTGGTATGCAGCAGTAGTCCCAGCTACTCAGGTAGCCAAGCTATAAGGATCACTTGAGCCCAGAAGTTTGGGTCCAGCCTAGACATTAAAGTAAGATCCTGGTTTTTTTTTTTTTTTTTTTAGCTTTTCTCTCTCTCTTTTTTTTTTTTTGGGAAACAGGGTCTTTGCTATCGCCCAGGCTGGAGTGCAGTGGCACAATCACAGCTAACTGCAGCCTTGACTTCCTGGGCTCTAGCGATCCTCCTACCCTAAGCCTCCAAAATAGCTGGGACTAAAGGCATCAGGCACCATTGCAGGCCCCAACTTTTTTTTCTTTTTTTTTTGAGATGGAGTCTTGCTCTGTCACCTAGGCTAGAGTGTGGCGGTATGATCTCGGCTCACTACAAACTCTGCCTCCCAGGTTCAAGTGATTCTTCTGCCTCAGCCTCTCGAGTAGCTGGGATTACAGGCTCGCACCACCATGCCCACCTAATTTTTGTATTTTTAGTAGAGATTGGGTTTCACCATATTGGCGAGGCTGCTCTCGAACCTCTGACCTCATGATCTGCCTGCCTCAGCTTCCCAAAGTACTGGGATTATAGGCATGAGCCACAGCGCCCGACCTCAGCTTTTTGTTTTTTGTTTGAGTTTTACTCTTGTCGCCCATTCTGGAGTGCAATAGTGCAATCTTGGCTCATTGCAACCTCTGCGTCCCGGGTTCAAACAATTCTCCTGTCTCAGCTTCCTGAGTAGCTAGGATTACAGGTGCCCGCCACCACACCCAGCTAATTTTTATATTTTTTTATAGAGATGTGGTTTCATCATGTTAGCCAGGTTGGTTGTGAACTCCTGATCTCAGGTAATCCACCCGCCTCAGCCTTACAGAACGCTGGGATTATAGGCATGAGCCACTGTGCCCGGCTTATTTATATAAAAAATTTTTCTTTTAAGAGACGGGCTCTTGCTTCGTTATCCAGGCTGGAGAGTGGTGGCACAAGCATAGGTTACTGCTGCTTCAAATTCCTGGGCTCAAGCAATGCTCCTGTCTCAGTCTCCTGAGTAGCTGAGACTCTAGGTGTGTGTCACAATGCCCAGCTAATTTTTTTGATTTTTTGGTAGAGACAAGGTCTCATTACATTGCCCAGGCTGGGAAGTACTGTCTCTTTAGGGGGAGAAAAAAAAGAAAGAATGATGGTGGGACAAAAAGGTATAAATGAAGTGAAGAGTCTCAATGTAGAAAACCTTTAGGCATCAACAAGTAAAGGAGGCTTCCTGGTTAACTCCTTTACCTGTTATATGTCTCTAGGGTCCCACCATCATTGAACCAATTATTATAAATCAGAAGAAGGGCTGGGCCTGATGGCTCATGCCTGTACTCCTGATACCTTGGGAAGCTGGTACAGGGGACCGCTTGAGTTCAGAAGTTTGGGATCAGCCTCGGCAACATGGTGAGATCCTGTCTCTACAAAAAATACAAAAATTAGCTGGGTGTTGGTGATGTACACCTGTCGTCCCAGCTACTCAGGAGTCTGAGGAGAGGATAGCTAGAGCCCAGGAGTTCAAGGCTTCAGCGAACTATGACTGTGCCACTGTATTCCAGCCTAGGTGACAGAGCAAGACTTTGTCTCAAAGAAATAGTAAAATTAGAAATAAATCTATCAAAAGCAAAAGTTAAAATTTTCAGAAGATAAAACTTCAACTTTGGTTTAGAAAGCCAGTATAAACAGGGTCTCACTATGGTGTGAATGGAAGGGGACTACAGCCTTCTCTCCTTTAATTCTTCTTGTGTTCTTCTCCTCTTACCACCAACCCCAGTCAATTAGAGCCTTGGTCTCTGGTAATCCCAGCTACTTGGGAGGCTGAGGCAGGAGATCGCTTGAACTGAGGAGACGGAGGTTGCAGTGAGCCGAGATCATATCACTGTACTCCAGCATAGCAACAAGAGTGAAACTCCATTTCAAAAACACAAAAAGAGGGCTGGGCGCAGTGGCTCACGCCTGTAATCCCAGCACTTTGGGAGGCTGAGGTGAGTGTATCATGAGATCAGGAGTTCAAGACCAGCCTGGCCAAGATGGTGAAACCCCGTCTCTACTAAAAAATACAAAAAAATTATCTGGGCATGGTGGTGGTGGCCTGTAATCCTAGCTACTTGGCAGGCTGAGGCAGAGAACTGCTCGAACCCAGGAGGTGGAGGTTGCAGTGAGCCGAGATTAGCACCACTGCACTCCAGCCTAGCGACAGAGCGAGACTCCCGCCTCAAAAATAAATAAAACAGGCCGGGCACAGTGGCTCACGCCTGTAATCCCAACACTTTGGGAGGCTGAGGCAGGCGGATCATGAGGTCAAGAGATCGAGACCATCCTGGTCAACATGGTGAAACCCCATTTCTACTAAAAAAAATACAAAAATTAGCTGGGCATGGCAGCACACGCCTGTAGTCCCAGCTACTCGGGAGGCTGAGGCAGGAGAATTGCTTGAACCCGGGAGGCAGAGGTTGTAGTGAGCCAAGATCATGCTACTGCACTCCAGCCTGGAAACAGAGTGAGACTCTGTCTCAAAAAAAAAGTTAATTTCCAAATGAGTCAATTGACTTTCATACCATAAAGGAATCCAAGTCACATACTTATTGTAACTCTCACAAATAAAAAAAAATTTTTTTTTTTGGTGGGGGAATGGAGTTTCGCTCTTGTCGCTCAGGCTGGAGTGCAACGGTGTGATCTCAGCTCACTGTAACCTCTGCATCCCGGGTTCAAGTGACTACATCCAGCTAAATTTGCTGTATTTTTAGTAGAGATAGGTTTTCACCATGTTGGCCAGGCTGGTCTCAAATTCCTGATCAGCTAATTTTCTGTATTTTTAGTAGACAGGGTTTTACCATGTTGGTCAGGCTGGTCTCAAACTCCTGACCTCAGGTGATCTCCCTGCCTCTGCCTCCCAAAGTGCTGGGATTACAAGGGTGAGCCACTGTGGCCAGCAAAAAATTTCATTATTAAGAAACACAAGTCAGTTCCCTTTTTTCCTATAGCAACAACTGGGGCTGTGCTAGGTCAAAAAAAAAAAAAAAAAAAAAAAAGACTCCTATGTAGATCCCTTAAAAGACTATTCTACACCCCAGAGCCAGGCCCATCTGGCCTTACCTGTTCAAAGCCGGGCTCATTGTGATAGGGGTTCTCAGTCATCAGGGACTGGATAGAGATGAGCACGGAGGAGATGCTCTGGGCTGGGCTCCAGGCAGGTCCAGTCCATGTACTGTAAACACATCAGAAGGAAGGGAGGAGGGTAAGGTGGAGAAAGACCAGGGAATAAGTACCCTGGAGCCCGGCATCACCACCATAAGTGACTCACCATAAGTTTCTCTTTCACTATTAATACTCTGGAATTTCCCAGCCTCTGTCTCATGCTCATGTTCTGATTTCACCAGAAATCAATTGCCTAATCCTCATATCAAGGGAGGGGGGTAAAAGAACATGTAAAAGCAAGCTATGTAACTTTGAAGGGACTTTCTTTGTACTACAAACAGTTACAACAATCAAAACAAAAGAAATTAGGTAAGCAATTAGCTCCAAAAGTTGTGTAAATGTTAACCTCTGTGGATCTCAAAGAGCTCATTTATGGGTGGCGATGGAGTTAGGGGAGAGAGAAGTTGAGCACAGAGGCACATGGGTGACTGAAGCCATCTGGTTAGAGGCCATGTGGTGGGGCTGACAATCAGAGATCTAGTTCTGTATCAAACCCCCAAGGAGTGTCAAATTCTCTTAAGACTCCACAACTCTGCCAAAGGACAGGAAGAGAATAAGGGGTGCTTCCAGACAGTAGAAGGTCTGAAAATATTATTATTGAAAATATCAAAATACCAAAATTGCTCCTCTCTTTCATAAACCTAATATTAGTGGGAGGGGGCAGCTTGGATGATAATACATTTATTTTTAGCTCAATTAATTGAAGAGTTGGCACTGGAGCTGGAAGCCAAACATAACCTGAGCCAGGACTGGCTTGTTCAAATTGATTGCTCACTTCCCTTTCCCTGCTGTACTTAAGGAAAGCCCAAGTCAGTAATGCCTAATGGTAACTTCACTGGGGGCTGCTCTGCTCTTAAGTGCTTCTCAATCTGCTCTTATTTCAGCTTTGCTCCCCCAAGAACTCTAGACCTACTGCTCTCTGAACCTTTACAACAGAGTCAACTCTCATTAAATTTCTTTTGCCAGTGAGTCAGCCCAACGTTGTTTTTTAGGTAGAGAGGGAAAAAAAAATGAGGCTGATAAAGCTAATATAGTCAACTATGAACACTTGAGAATTTTTTTTTTTTTTTTGAGACAAGAGTCTCTCTCTGTCCCCCAGGCTGGAGTGCAGTGGTGTGATCTTGGCTCACTGCAACCTCCGCCTCCCAGGTTCAAGCGATTCTCGTGCCTCAGCCTCCCGAATAGCTGGGACTACAGGTGCACACTATCATGCCTGGCTAATTTTTGTATTTTTAGTAGAGACGGGGTTTCACCAGGCCAGGTTGGTCTCAAACTCCTAACCTCAAGTGATCCACCCACCTTGGCCTCCCAAAATGCTGCGATTACAGGTGTGAGCCACCGCACCCAGCCGAGAATTTTCTACTCTGTGATTCTTTATAGCAAATTTTCAATTTCAGGGTAGCTTCTCCTTTTCTACCCAACACATTTCTACTACTTTTACCCCATGGTCTTATTTCCCTGTTCCTGTGATTGGTATCTCAAAAGAGTTTTATACTGACCCAATGAGGGAGAACCTACTTGAGACACACTTTGATGAACAAATTTCACACAGAAGCAATGAATAAATTACTTTACCATCATGGGTTTCAGCCTACCAGCAAAGACAACTAAGTACCCTAATGAGATAAGTACTTCTTTAAGGACATTCTTTAAAGGACTTATTCACGGCCAAAATCACAACAGAACATACCCCTGGGTCTGAGTAAGTTCTAGAAAAATGAATCATGTCTCTAGCTTATTTCTAGCTACCCTTCCCTCACATAAACCTGGAAATATGTTGGACAGCAGGAAAACAGAATCATCAGTTTGGGGATACTTTCTCAGCTTCAACGTGCACGTCTTCTCTGCCCCACAGAAGTTCAGACCACAATAAAAAGACCAGTCTAAAACATGCTAGAAGACATGTCCACACTGAGTTTTCAGCCCCTAAAGGCAACTAAAATGGGAACTCTATGAAGCAAAATCTCAGGAGCATCCAGAAAGAAGATGCACTAGAAACTAATTTCGTATCTGATGTGATTTCTAATCTCAGACATTTGTCATTGTTAAAATATTATAATCAGGCCAGGCATGGAGGCTCATGCCTGTAACCCCAGTGCTTTGGAGCCACAACAGGAGGACTGCTTGAGGCCAAGAATTCAAGACCAGCCTGGGCAACACAGTGAGACACCTGCCTCTGCCAAAAAACAAAAAACAAAGCCATAATCATCACCGCCACCACCTTCAAAGCAACTTATGGCAAGACTCAAGACACCCAAAATCGTGAATGGCACAGACCTGCGGCCTTTCTCAACCTGTTCAGGAGAGAAAACAAGGCCTCAACACCCCAAGAGAGTGGTTCTCAAACTGCAGTATGCACCACAATCATCTGGAGAGCCTGTAAAAAACAGATCTCTGGGTGAGGCGCAGTGGCTCATGCCTGTAATCCCAGCACTCTGGGAGTCCCAGGCAGGTGGATCACTAGGTCAAGAGATCAAGATCAACTTGGCCAACATAGTAAAACCCTGTCTCTATAAACATACAAATATTAGCTGGGTGTGGTGGCGCACACCTGTAAGTCCCAGCTACTCGGGAGGCTGAGGGAGCAGAATCGCTTGAACCTGGGAGGCGGAGGTTGCGGTGAGCCAAGATCATGCCATTGCACTACAGCCTGGCAACAGAGCGAGACCCCATCTCAAACGAAACAAAACAAAACAAAACAGATTTCTGGCCCCAACCCCAGAGTTTCTGATGTAGGTCTAAGGTAGGGCCCCAGAAAGTGCTCAGCTACAAGTCCCCAGATGCTAGGGCCACACTCTGAGAACCACTTCACAAAGGTTTCCTCTGTAATAAATGAACTTTCCCCTCTGCATCTACAATGATACTGTCACATACATTCCTTGGGAGATTTTAGAAGAGTCACTCAATCACTTTCCGTGTTCTGTGGTTCAGATGAGGAACTCTGGTTTATAAAGGCTCACCTAGAGTAAATTATCTGCTAACAACCGACTTGGCTACTTAAAAATCTCCTCTTACCCTAGAATACTCAAGCAGACTTTCCCATTGCGGTAGAAGTTGGGGTTAAACCTCACTGTGTTATTGCCCGTTGTCATCAGTTTGACCCGAGGTGGGTGGATGGGATAGTCGGGCGGACACCGAAACACGAACAGGAAGAAACCCCCTTCATAAGGAGTGTCAAATGGGCCTGTGATCAATGCATGAATCTGCAAAATAAAACCCCATCTCAAAATTGTGAGGTGATGACCCACCCCAACCCCTCCTGGCTACCCTCCACCTGCTACCCATACCAGAAGCAGGGCCCATAATCTGGTACACATGTTCTATAGCCTCACCATGCAGAATGAGCATCCTGCACTCACTTATACTAATACGCAGGTTTGGAATTTTAAGAAATCTCATTAGAGTGGAATGACATCTTACTCAGGGGTAACTTACTTCCAAAGTTAGAGCCCAAGGCGATAACTGAAACTAGTCAAAATCACCCTTGAATAGCCTCTAAAACTCTCTTAAAGCATGTTTTTTTTTTTTTTTTTTTTGCTGCAGACCTCCCAGGTCAGTGTTACATATAATAGATAAAACACCCACCATGCAAAAATATAATACACAGCTATAAAATATAATCCTAGCATTTTTAATTTTAAGAAATCAACACAGATTTTGGCTGAATATAAGTGTTTGGATTTGCCCAAGCCAAACATGCATATGATGCAATCCCACCCTACATTTATGTGGCATGAAGGGAAAGTATGATGAAAGGAAATGAGGAAAGGGATTGGAGGCCATAGCCCCAGTGCCTATAACAGAGCAGGGTTAGGGGTTGTGACAGATGCCTAGGATATTTGCTTGCTTCCTATACAGAGGATCGAACCTATTGTGGAGGATGTGGCTCAGGAAGCACATCATGACTGAAAATCTGGAAGACTCAAAGTCTACTCAGAGCCATTAGACCATCCCCAGAACTTTCCCCAATACTGTTGGCTTAAAAAAAAAATCAGCAACCCTGAAAACGACACTAAATTCTCTTCCCCCACAAGCCATAATTCTTGAACAGGATTTCCCTTTCTGAAGGGAGGAAAACCTGAACTGACTCAAAGGCTCCTAAGCATTTAGGTCTGCTAAGAATTTGAACAGCAAGAGGAAAAGGACATGGCAATCTAATGCCTAAGTCTATAGTTACCACCTTGCCCTCCTGGCAAGACCCTAGGTCACATTCTGGCTCTTAGACATTTGGAAGAGTAAACTCAACTGGTCTCAACATGGCATCAACTCTGGAACCTCAGATCCTAGGCTATTAACACTGGTACTAGACTGATGTCCTAGGAAAAACATTTCCAACCACATAAAAAGAAAAAAATAAATATGAAAGGAAATCTATTCAAAACAACAAAAAAAATACACCAACAATACAAAATCTGAGTTTTTACTCTAAGAAATTTACTGTAAGAAAACTATGTGTTTCACTTAAGCAATATTAGGTTTAAGAAATCTAATTTCTTAATAACATCAGTTTAATTTCAACTGCATTTCTGTGCATAGAAAGCTCAGTGACAGAAAAGCCTAGGTATCTATGCCAGAGAAATGTGACATTATGTACTAAGCTTCCTCTCTGTGGAGGACAAGAAAGGTATAGTTTTTGGGGTGGAAGGGATATTTAAGCGCAACCAATAAGGATAGCATCTGAACAAAGTCCTTTAACCACAAACACTTCAGTCAAGCTTGCCTTATCCCCATGCTTTCCTACATCTGATTTACAGGACCATAGGTCAAGAGTAATGGGATGGGGGAAGAGCTGTGTAGTACAATGAACAGGGTAACCATATAATTTATCATCCAAACAGGTGCACTTTTGAGAGTTAAAGAGTACCCTATAGACAAGCTGTGACAACAGACATGAATTGGGATTTTCCAAGCCAATCAGTTCCTATGGGGTATGCTAATAACAGGCACCTCTTCAAAGCACTGCTCTACCTCACTATGTGACCTTGGACAAGCCACTTACTCTCCTGGGGTCTTGATTTCTTCATCTGTGTAATCAGAGAGGTGAGCTGAATAATCTCTTTTAGGCTCTTCCAACTTCATGGCCCCCAATTTCCCAAAAACCCCCAAGCTCCCATCAAATTACATACCTTAGTCATGTCAACAGTATCAGGTACAACGAACATTCCTGGAGGAGGCTCCTTATAAATGGACATGATATCCCTGTATAACACCAAGAGGAGGTGGGGGAAGGAGTGAGGAAGGTGGGGGAAAGGGGGAACCCCTTGAGCAGGACAGTTGTTATTACCTCAACGAGGCCAGGGTTTGAGAAAGTGGTGCTTGGTACCACAAGTGTTTGTACTGTCTTGCTTGCTGAGAAATCCCAGCTGAGTACTTGTCAGCCAGGCAGAGAGCAAATTATTATCAAAAGGGCATTGTTTCCTCAGGGGGAGGGGAGGGAGAGGGGGAAAAAAAAAATCAGAGCTCCCAATAGCATAAAATGTCACCCTAGAAAAGCCACTTTCCACTTACTCTCACTTCCTCCCACATGGCAGTTCATTCACTCACCACCTCCATGATTCCCAGGTACTACGGCTGAATGCTAAATGAAGACTTTTTAGTAACTAGAAAGGCATAGTCAACTCCACTAAAAAATTAATTCTATAAACTATACAGTGGACTGTTGGTAAGGGGATTGTAGGAAGCAAGCCAGCCAGCAGGGAATAAGACTATCATGGTGGTCTTCTTGCCCAGGGGACTAAGGGTAGAGATCTCTTCAGGTTGGGGAGGGACCCTCAGAAATTGCGGAGAATCTCCCATCTGGAAGATGACACGTGGATTTCTATAGAAGATGAGAGGATTTCTGAGTCATATCTCACCAACTGGAATGGATCAGTTGAGAGCAAGGGGCTAAGAACATTCTAGGTGGGGAAAAGTCTAGGGACTTGCAAGGGTGGGTAGGGACATAAAGAGGGCAAATAGGGGACAGAGCAGAGAAAAGAAGTATTGGCCAAACTCAAAAGGTATGTCAGAACTGGATGACTGAAATGGCTGAAGGAGGAAGAGTTGAATGCTGAGTTTCAGTAAGAGGTGGCAATCCCTTCAGAGTTGACCTCCTGTCTCAGGCACTGTGCCAGGAACTTTACACACATTGTATTAATTTTTATTACAACCTTGAAAAGTAGAGAGACATCTGAAGGTACATGGAACATGAGGGATAAGAACTAAATGAAGATGCTTGTGATGGGGGCAAGGAGAGAAGTCTGTTAATCAAGGAACAGGTTTCAAGACTAAAAGCAGCTAAAGAGCACTGCCCTTTTCTTATGCGATAGGTACTATTCTATGTGCTTCTGCAAAACATTATCGACTAAATGATAAGATCTAAGATCAGTCACCCAAGAAATGCACAGAAAGGACTTAGGCCTTTGTTCCTATATTTGAATTGAATACATTTGCTTCAGTAAAAGTAAACCAGATGACCCGGGCGAGGGAGGAAGGGAAAATACGGGAAAGAAGGTCCTGAGTGGGATATTACAATCCAGAGTGGCACTGGGGAAGTGGGTGGAGGTAGCCTGTGTTTCTGGAAGAGGTGTAAAAGTGGACAGCTTTGGGATACTGGAAAAGGGGTTCAAGGAAAGATTCGGGTGAGGGAAACAATCTAGACCTGGCGAAAGGACTATGTGGAGGGAATCTGAGGAAAAGGGAGGATAAAAAGGCTGGCTGGCTCGAGTCAGAGGCAGGCAAAGCAAGCTGAGTGTGTCAGTGTTAGGAACCGGGCTCCAGGGGAGAAGAGAAGGGGGACCGATGGGTGGGGCCTGCGGGCAGCATCTAGCAAGGTTGGGTGGGGAAGGGGAAATAGGGGCGGCGCCGAAGGC
>PVKP010040084.1:0-19697 GCA_004027715.1 Plecturocebus donacophilus
TGAAGATTGTGCCCAACAGCGGGGGTCTTTAGATAGTAAGGCTAAGAACTGCCTGCCTGGGAAACAAAAGAAGAGATAGTGGGATTTGTTTGTTCTTGTTTGGGGAATGTGGTGGGGTGGATATGAGACTAGGGACAGGTTGATTTCAGGAGACTTTTGGGGGGGGATCTCTAGGGAGAGAATCCTAGTGTGCCTTTTTTTATTTATTTTTTTTTTTAGACCGAGTTTTGCTCTTGTTTTCCAGGCTGGAGGGCAGTGGCACGATATCGGCTCACCACAACCTCTGCCTCCCAGGTTCAAGCCATTCTCCTGCCTCAGCCTCCTGAGTAGCTGGGACTACAGGCATGAGCCACCACACCCAGCTAACTTTGTGTTTTTAGTAGAGACGGGGTTTCTCCACGTTGGTCAGACTGGTTTCGAACTCCCAACCTCAGGTGATCCACCCACCTCAGCCTCCCAAAGTGCTGCATTACAGGCGTGAGCCGCCGCACCCGGCCCCTAGGTGTGCCTTTTAATTTTTTTTATTTTTGAGACTGAGTCTCACTCTGTTGAGGTTTGAGTTTACTTTTTAAGTACTATATTACTTCCTGCAGGCTGCCATGACAGAATACCGTAGACAGCCTGGTTTAAACAACAGACATTCATTGCCTCCCAATTCTGGAGACTAAAATTTCAAGATCAAGGTGCCAGCAGATTTGGTTTCTCCCAAGGCCTCTCTTCTTGGTTGGCAGATGGCCGCCTTCTCGCTGTGTCCTCACATGGTCAGGTGTCTCTCTGTATCCAAACTTCCTCTTAAAAGGACTCCAGTCAGATTGGATGGGTGCCTACCATCATGGCCTCAATTTCACTGAATCACCTCTTTAAAAGGCTCATCTCCAAACGCAGCCAGATTCTGAGGAACTAGGGGTTAGGGCTTCAACAGATGAATTTTGAGGGGACACAATTCAAGCCATAACAAATACCGAGCACCCCACTCGTGTCTTCTACATGCCGTAGAAGATCACGTCACTGCACTCCTGCCTGCGCAACAGAGCTGTAAAGAATAAACATGCAATCTGGGCGCGGTGGCTCACACCTGTAATCCCAGCACTTTATGAGGCCGAGGTGCAAATCCCTTGAGCCTAAGGAGTTGGAGACCAGCCTGGGCAACGTGGTGAAACCCCGTCTCTACCAAAAATACAAAAATTAGCCAGATGTGGTGGCGTGTGCCTGTGGGCCCAGCTACCTGGGGGGCTGAGGTGGGAGGATGGCTGGAGCCCAGAAGTTGAGGCTGCAGTGAGCTGTGATCTCGCTACTACACTCACATGTGGGCGACAGAGCAAAACCCTGTCTCAAAATAAATAAATTAAATTAAAATAATAATAAACACACCATAGCTGAATATTTAGATCTGCATAGATACCCCTTCCCCTTGGGTTTCTGCCTAGTTTTTTTAGTTGAGTAACTGTTGAATCGAATTAAATTCTTTAGTTAGCAAAGGGTCATGGAAAAAGTGTCCTCTCTTCTCAGAGGCGTTTCTTCTTCTTTTTTTTTTTCCTAAGATGAGGTTTCACCATGATGGCCAGGCTGGTCTTGAACTCCTGACCACAGGATCCACCCACCTCGGCCTCCCAAAGTGCTAGGATTACAGACGCACCCAGCCACATTTCTTCTTTTTAAAAAAAATAAAGAACGGGGCTGGGCACGATGGCTCATGCCTGTAATCCCAGCACTTTCGGAGGCCAAGGCGGGAGAATCACAAGGTCAGGAGTTCGAGACTAGCCTGACCAACATGGTGAAACCCTGTCTCTACTAAAAATACAAAAATTAGCTGGACGTGGTGGCACACACCTGTAATTCCAGCTACTCAGGAGGCTGAGGCAGGAAAACCACTTGAACCTGGGAAGTGGTGGTTGCAGTGAGCCGAGATCATGCCACTGCACTCCTGCCTGTGCAACAGAGCGACACACTCTCTCAAATAAATAAATAAATAAAAGAATGGGAAAAATACATTATTGAGATTTCCAAGGGTCTCATTTAAAAGCCCATGAGTAAAGGAGAACAACGGTTATGAAGATTCGTATCAAAAGAGAGAAGGTCCCAGGGCAGAGTGCAGGAGTGCAGTACCCAGAGCCTCAGGGCAGAGACCTCCTCCGCTTGGGAAAGGAGCCCGTTCTCACCACCCTCCACGTGTCTCGAATTAATCCATGGCTGTGACTCCACTCCCATCTATAGGTGCCCTTCAATAGCTATATTATTCATTCCTTTCAGCATATACGTTAATTTCTCCCCCTCCAAAACAAGTACTGCTTTTATCCTCTCAAAACTGAAGCAACATTCCAGGCCCTGTTATTGCAAATGATCGGTCAAGCCTCAGTATTCTAATGTCTAAGCTGGTATCTGAAAAGTGTAGTAAACCACAGCTAGCCAGGCATTTTCCCCTGTATTTACTTCTCATTCTTGGGTAATTTCTCTGGCCAGCCGATGAAAATCTAAAAGATTAGTGACTTTTCTTTCCTCTCATTCATTACTCCAAGATAATTCCTGACTGAAAATGCACAACTTGGACATTATTGTAATTCTTCTTCTTTTTTTTTTTTTTTGAGATGAAGTCTTGCTCTATCACCCAGGCTGGAATGTGGTGGCATGATCTCAGCTTGCTACACCCTCCACCTCCTGGGTTCAAGTGATTCTCCCACCTCAGCCTCCCAAGTAGCTGGGATTACAGGAGGCTGCCACCACACCCAGCTAATTTTTGTATTTTTAGTAGAGGTGAGGTTTTACCATGTTGGTTGGCCAGGCTGGTCTTGAACTCCTGACCTCAGGTGATCTGCCTGCCTCAGCCTCCCAAAGTGCTGGGATTACAGGAGTGAGCCACCTCACCTGGCCCAAAATAATCTTTTCTGTTGAAAAAAAAAAAAAAAAAGTGTTTCATGTAATAAACACTGGTTCTAATCCTAAGAGAAAATGTATACAAAACAGAACTCACAGACGTTTCTTAAAAGCAGGTCACATGTCACCAGTGGCTAAGCATAGAACACTACACTTGATTGTCTGATCAGTAGTATTTTGAATTTTGTTTTTACTTGATGGATTACTGTCTTTGCTTCCTATTGCTGCTGTAACTGGTGACTACAAATGTAGTGGCTGAAAACAACACAAATATATCGCCTTAAAGTTCTGGAAGCCACAAGTCCAAAATGAGTGTCCCATGCTAAAATCAGGCAGTCAACCAGGATGCAGTTGAACCGTCCATAAGAAATGTCATTTTAAAATCATTACTATTTTTGCTAGAGAGCACTATATCTGCAAACCCAAGCCATTCAAGTCACAAATAGGAGTTTTGATGTATCTCCTGCTGATTTATGTTGAGATACAATTTACTCCAAAGTTTAACAGTGTCAGTTTGGTTCAGGCACATGAACCAATCTATGCAATGTGCAAACCCTTCAGTGTTATTTGTCTCCACGGTGAGGAGGCTCACCGTTCAACCAGCATCCCTAATATAGGCCAGTGGCTCTGAAAGACATTCTTGGTGGCTTCACTCTTTCTTCCATGCTAACAGAATGTGCATTTTGCTCAGGTGGTAATGTGCCCAATCCAGGCATATCCCCAAGGGATGAATCATGATTGGGCTAAGTCTGTCACAGATATCACATTCCAACTTGATAGATAGTAATATTCCTGGCTTCCCTTGCAGCTACATTGACTGTTAACTAATAATGAACTAGTATCGTTACTGAGACAGGGGACATCTACCGGAATGCTTCTGAAAAAAAAAATTATTTTCCCCTGCTAAAAAGGAACAAGAAGAGAACTTGCTGATGTCTCTCTCCTCCTTTTCGTAAGAGCTGTGGCAACCATCCTGAAGTTCTGAGGTGCAAATCCAACCAACTAAGAGTGAAGAGGAAAATAAAGTATGGATATGGGATAACATGGTTGATTACCAGACCATCACTAGAAATGTTTACTTCCAGCCTTTTTACTGAGAGAGATAGGAATATATTTACACTATTATCTAAGCTGGTTTTAATTAGATTTCCTGTCGTGAACAACTGAGAACATTCCTAATTGATAAAGAGTTTGGGGGAGCAAAATCCATTTAAAATAACAAGAAATAAGAGAATTCAGCCAGGCGTGGTGGCTCATGCCTGTAACCCCAGCACTTTGGGAAGCTGAGGCAGGCAGATCACTTGAGTTCGAGATCAGCCTGGCCAACATGGCAAAACGTCTCTACTAAAACTGCAAAAAATTAGCCAGGTGTGGTGGTGCATGCCTGTGGTCCCCGCTGCTTGGGAGGCTGAGACATGAGAATCACTTGAACTCAGGAGGCAGACGTTGTAGTAAGCGGAGATCATTCCAGTGCACTCCAGTCTGGGCAATAGAATGAGACTCTGTCTAAAAAAAAAAAGAGAGAGAGAATTCCCTACAATTTAGAACAAGCTTTTCCTGTGTCTTTCTTTTACTTTTTTTACTTTTTTTTTTCTTTTTGCCCACCCACCCACCATCCTGTGTCAATAATAATCTCTTCAGGCCAGGCTTGGTGGCTCATGCCTGTAATCCCAACAATTTGGGAGGCCGAGGCAGTTGGATGTCTTGAACTCAAGAGATCAAGACCAGCCTGGGCAACATGGCAAAACTCTATCTCTACAAAAAATACAAAAAATTAGCTGGAGGTGGTGGTGTGTGCCTGTAGTCCAAGCTACTCGAGAGGGTGAGGTGGTAGGATCACCTGAGCCCAGTAGGTCAAGGCTGCAATGAGCCATGACCATGCCATATACTTCATCCCGGGTGACAGAGGGAGACACTGTCTTAAGAGAAAATAATCTCTTCAATAATGCTGGCAACTTGTTTTGAGCTCTAGTCTTTTAAATACACCCTTTCAACCCAAATCACATTTAGTACATACTTCCCAGTTTTTCTGAAGTATAGCAGAGTCTGAGGACTTAATGTTTATTTAGGTGGCAAATTGCAGACTTCTTTCCATTCTTTTTTTTTTTGAGATGGGGTCTCACTCTGTCACCCACCCTGGAGTGCAGTGAGGTAATCTCGGCTCACTGCAACCTCTGCCTCCCGGGTTCAAGCAATTTTTCTGCCTCAGCCTCCTGAGTAGCTGGGACTACAGGCATGCGCCACCATGCCCAGCTAATTTTTGTATTTTTAGTAGGGATGGGGTTTTACCATGTTGCCCAGGCTGGTCTTGAGCTCCTGACCTCATGTGATCCACCCGCCTTGGCCTCCCAAAGTGCTGGGATTACAGGCGTGAGCCATGGTGCCTGGCCAGTAATTGATTCTTAACTCCTGTATCACGTGTGGGAGGAGGGGAGGAGGAGGAATAAGACAGAGAAGGTACAGTCGCCTGGAGTTGTCAGTGCTTTGTCTGCTTCACACTTACCTCCTCCCATTCTTCTAGCGCTTGGAACCCCCTTTCTCACGGAGAACCCACTAACCGGTTCCCGTGTGATTTAGCTGGAGTTCTTCCAGCATCATCATATGAGTGGGCACACCGCCCACCCTCCCAGGCCAATCAGAGGGCATGCCATTTTCTGGGTCACTGTGATGGGTCGATGTGTGGCTCAAAAGCTATGAGTCATAACCTGGCTGAGCCAATCAGAATTGCTCCTCCAGTTTTCCCGTGGAACTCTTAAGAGAATGACATTTCTCTGGAGCAGAAGCCACGAAGAAAGCTAAGCTGAGAGCTGTCAGGGATGATCTTGGTCTCCATGTGGTGCTATCTGGCCAGACAGTAGTTGTGAGTTATTAGAAATTAGTGTTAGATTTTTGTCAAAATCAAAATTCTTTTTAATTTTTTTTACTTAGAGCAAAAATCTGGGCCTTTATTACTATTTTTAGGGTTTATAATTCCAATCTATAAACATGTATTGCACAGTTGCTTACATGCCAGGTACTAGAAATGCAAGGGAGAAAAACTACGTATACCCTGTGGTCAAAGGACTCAGAATCTATTGAGGGAAGCAGGCACATGATTCAAAGAGATAATTATTAGAAAAATTAGATTTGGCCGGGCATGGTGGCTCACGTCTGTAATCCAAGCACTTTGGAGGCCAAGGCGGGCAGATCACCTGAGGTCGGGAGTTCAAGACCAGCCTGATCAACATGGTGAAACCCCATCTTTAAAAAAAAAAAAAAAAGAGAAAGAAAAATTAGATTTAACAGAGATTTCAGAACATAAATAAGACAGCAATTAATTTTGTCTGGTGGGGAGTGGCCTGGCACTCTCAAAAGACAGCAGGGATCACAGAGAAGGAGGGGACAGGAAAGAGGTCTAAATGGGATAATTTGGTTTCCTGAACCCAACTCTACCTGAAGCCATTCCCGTTCCTTACTTATGCTGCCCAGATACGGGAAACTAACACATCTCTTTTTTTTCCATACAGCGGTTTGAATTGCATTTATATCACTGGCAAAAAAAAAAAAAAAAAAACAGGCCTGGCTGATATGGTGATACCCTCTCTCTACTAAACATACAAAAATTCACCCAGCGTGGTGGCACACGCTCATAGTCCCGGCTACTCAGGAGACTGAGGCAGAAGAATCACTTGAACCCAAGAGGCGGAGGTTGCAGTGAGCTGAGATTTCGCCATTGCACTCCAGCGTAGGTGACAGAGTGAGACTCTGTCTCAAAAAAAAAAAAAATTGAGAGGCTGAGGTGGGCGGATCATGAAGTCAGGGTTCAAGACCAGTCTGGTCAACACAGTGAAACCTCGTCTCTAACAAAAATACAAAAATGAGCTGGACGTGGTGGCAGGCGCCTGTAATCCCAGCTACTTGGGAGGCTGAGGCAGAAGAATCACTTGAATCGCTTGAACCTGGGAGGCGGAGGTTGCAGTAAGTCGAGATCATGCCACTGCACTCCAGCCTGGGCTACAGAGCGAGACCCCATCTCAAAAAAACAGAACAAAACAAAACAAGCAAAAACTCACCTTGACAAAGATGGAAGGTAAATGAGAAAGATGGAGACGGGGTTGGACAGGCTGGGTGGTCTCTGAGGGCCCTAAAAGCCAGGCAGAGAAGCTTGCCTTCTTACAATAGATAAATCCTTTCTAGAAAGAGGTGAGCAATGCTGTTACCATCTTTAGCTCTAATTCTTCCCTTGATGTGCTGAGGGGCACTAAGCAGACACTTTCCTTTAACTGTAAGAAGAGAGTAACAGCAACATTTCACTCCAAACCACTAATTTAATAAGTTTAGATAGAAGAGATTATTGGCTTCAGAAAGTGATGCTTTCATTATCGTTGAAATGTGCTTTTTCTGCTTTCTACTATGTTCTGTTCTTCCCTCCCTGAATGCCCAGATGCAAATTAGAGAATGTAGCAATGCCCAGAGCAGAATTATAACATCCAGCAGTATTACCGTAGCAGTTCTATATAAATGACCATCCTCTAAACTGTGAACATTTGATAAAGTATGTGGGCTCTTCTCATAATTAAAAGCCCAAAAGGGAGCCAAGGAAACATAGAGAACATTATTCTTGTGACTTATAAAACTGGGCTGGGGAAAATCTCCTATGTCCAGAGGTGGAAGAGAAAGGATAAAAAGGGAGAAGGAGTAGAATAGAAAATGCAAATGAGAAAAAGAGATGGCAGCAGAAAGAAGGGATGCAGGAGAAGGTGGGGGAGAAGAGAGCACGCAGAGACAGAGGCAGGAAGCTAAGTCTGAAAAGGAGGAGAGGATAGGGGAGTGTTCAGATCAAGACTCTTCTTTTTGGCCAGCCACGGTGGCTCATGCCTGTAATCCCAGCACTTTGGGAGGCCAAGGCGGGTGGATCACACTGAGGCCAGGAGTTTGAGACTAGCCTGGCCAACAAGGTGAAGCCCCATTTCTATTAAAAATACAAAGAGTAACCAGGTGTGATGGTGCACATCTGTAGTCCCAGCTACTTGGGGAGGCTTAGGCAGGAGAATCACTTGAACCCAGGAGGTGGAGGTTGCAGTGAGCCATGATTACATCACTGCACTCCAGCCTGGGCAACAGAGCAAGACTCCATCTCAAAAGGAAAAAAAAAAAGGCCATGCATAGTGGCTCATGCCTGCAATCCCAGCACTTTGGGAGGCTGAGACAGGCAGATCACCTAAGGTCAGCAGTTTGAGACCAGCCTGGCCAATGTGGTGAAACTTTGTCTCTACTAAAAATACAAAAATTAGCCAGATGTGGTGGCAGATGCCCGTAATCCCAAACTCAGGAGGCTGAGGCAGGAGAATCACTTGAATGCAGGAAGCGGAGGTTGCAGTGAGCTGAGATCGCACCACTGCACTCCAGCCTGGGTGACAAGAGCAAAACTCCATCTCAAGACCCAGCTCTTCTCTGGACCACCATTTCCTCCTCTGGGGCATCCATAGGCAGGGCCAGCCACATAATTTGCAGGGCCCGATACAAAATCAAACTGTGGAGCCCTTTGTTCAAAATGTATTATGACTCTGGAGGCGGCGGCAGCACAGCATTAAACCAGCTGGGGCCCTGTGCAACCACGTGGGCCACATGCCCGTGAAGCTGGCTCTAACCAATTATATCAGGATTTCACAGGGTGTTCTGTAAAGTCCAGATATGCCAGAAACAAAAGATTCCTTAAGCTCATCTCTGGGAAGCGGGGCACATTTCCCCATCCCTTCCTTGAAGATTCAAAAATGCACATGAACTGCTGCAGCAAGCCCCACTGAAAGGCAAGAAACGTGTGTGCCTTCATTTCACCCAGTGCTTCTCAAATGCATTTGACTATAGCCACATTTTCCCCAATTCTCCATATTAATACCCCATATAACCTATTTTGCAAAATGTTTGAAGTCAAAGATCTTGAGGTCCCTGGAGCTCAAAGGGGTGTTAGCAATCGCCCACAGCAGCCCCTCCTCCCCTGAGAGTGGGTGCTCACTGATCTGCTCTGCTTGGCCTTGATGGTGACGGTGATCAGATTTGATCTGAGTGTGGGGCATGGGAGGAGATTACTAGGGTTGCGAAACATGGAGTTCTCAAAGATGACGTAGCAACTCCCCTAAATACCCCTCCACTCAGGCGCCACGAAAGCCTTTGTTTTAATCTAAATACACTCAAAATGTTACTCCTTCACAAATTTCTAACTTCCCCCGCCAAAAAATTTTTGTTTGTATGTTTTTGTTTTTTGAGACGAGTCTCGCTCTTGTCGCCAGGCTAGAGTGCAGTGGCGCGGTCTCGGCTCACTGCAACCTATGCTTCCCAGGTTTAAGCCATTCTCCTGCCTCAGCCTCCTGAGTAGCCGGGATTACAGGCGCACGCCACCACGCCCAGCTAATATTTGTATTTTTAGCAGAGACGGGGTTTCACCACGTTGGCCAGGACGGTCTCAATCTCTTGACCTCATGATCTGCCTGCCTCGGCCTCCTGAAGTGCTGGGATTACAGGCTTGAGATACCGTGCCCGGCCTCCCCAGAAAATGTTTAAAGGGGTTTTGATACCATATGTAGGACAGGGAGTCCTTGGTTGTTATGAATAAATACAATGTTTATAGAACTCTTGCATCTCAGATCATTGTATTCAAAGTGTATCATTCTATCTGGGGAGGATTTATGCTCAGAACTGTCAGTCTCCCAGCACCTTTGATCAGGAACTCAGGAACTCCTAAAGTGTTGACCATTATTCCCTATAAAGATTAGTAAACATTCAATCTGGGTAAGAAGAATAAAGTTTCTTTGCAAGAGAAAGCCCAAATGCCATCTTTTTCCTTCTCCATAAACACTAGGATAAGGAGAGACTTATAAGTAGAAGCTCGAGGTTGAATCTCATCGCTACCTTTGCTGCACTGAAGTAATCACTACATCCTCCGCTCTGCCTTTGTTTTCTCATCTGTGAAATGGGAAAAATAATAATAGCAAAGGTTATTCTAGCAATAAGATAATGCATGAGAAAGCTGTCTAAAAATTGAACTGTAGCAAGCGTTGCTAAAGCACTTCTTAACTATTAAAAATGTCAAGAGCCAAATTTCCACAGCACAGCACAGACAGATGCTTTTAAAATCAGAAAGAAACAAAACAGTTATAAAAATACTTAGTGAGATTCTCCCTCACTGATCACTTTGCTTGGGGGTTCAAACTGTAACCCAAAGCTATGGAATATGCTTACTTGGGAAGTTCTTAAAGCCCCTATACATGAATCTTTTTGAAACATATCAAGGGTCCTTAGAAATCTGATCTGGTGTGACTCGCAGAGCACTTTGATGACACCTGCTGGCTAGGCAAGGTATGACAGATGTGCTCTAGATGGAGGTAGTCTGGAACCCCTGAGTGGAGTACCTGGGAAACTGAGGCTGGAGAGAAATCTTGACCTTCAATCTCGCTGCTCAAAGTGTGGTCCTAGGGCCTCTAGTATCCGTGTTACTATGAGTTTGTAAATGTGGAATCAGACTCTACATTTTTTATTTTTTAGAGACAGGGTTTTGCTATGTTGCCCAGGCTGGTCTCGAACTCCTGGACTCAAGCAATCCTCCTGCTTCAGCCTCTTGAGTTGCTGGGATTACAGGCACTGGCTCAGACTCTGCATTTTCATGAGATCCTCCAAGTGATTCGTGTGTGCATTCGAGCTGAAGAAACATTTGTTTTTGCTTTTTTTTCCTTTTTTGAGACAGAGTCTCACTCTGTCTCAGGCTGGAATGCAATGGCATGATCCCGGCTCACTGCAACCTCCACCTTCCAGGACCAAGCGATTCTCCTGCCTTAGTCTCCCGAGTAGCTAGGACTACAGGCGTGTGCCACCACGCCTGGCTAGTTTTTGCATTTTTAGTAGAGACAGGGTTTTGCCATGTTGGCCAGGCTGGTCTCAAACTTCTGACCTTGTCATGATCCACCTGCCTCAGTCTCCCAAAGTGCTGGGATTACAGGTGTGAGCCACCGCGCCTGGCTGTTTTTCTTTTTTTGAGACAAGAGTCTCGCTCTGTCATCCAGACTGCACTGTAATGGTGCCACCCCAGTTCACTACAACCTCTGCCTCCCAGGCTCAAGTGATCTGGCCACCTCAGCCTCCTGAGTAGCTGGGACCACAGGCACGAGCCACCATGCCTAGCTAATTTTTGTATTTTTTGTAGAGACAGGGTTTCACCATGTTACCCAGACTAGTCTCGAACTCCTGAGCTCAAACGATCCACCCACCTCAGCCTCCCAAAGTGCTGGGATTACAGACATGAACCATGGTGCCTGGCCAAAAAAAAATTTTTTTTAGCTCATCATAAGGCTAGCAACTCACAGAAACCTTGGTACTTCTGCTGTTTCTGGTCCAAGCCTTTTGTTACACCAATGCATAAACAGGCCCATCACTCCACAACCATCTTCCTTCCTTCTTTCCTTCCTTCCTTCCTTCCTTCCTTCCTTCCTTCTTTCCTTCCCTCTTTCCTTCCCTCCTTCCTTCCCTCCTTCCTTCCTTTTTCTTTCTCTCTCTCTCGCTCTCTCTCTCTTTCTCTCTTTTTTGAGATGGTTTTGCTTTTGTTGCTCAGGCTGGAGTGCGATGGAGTGATCTTGGCTCACTGAAACCTCCGTCTCCCAGGTTCACGAGATTCTCCTGCCTCAGCCTCCTGAGTAGCTGGGATTACAGGCAATGCGCCACCACGCCTGGCTAATTCTTTTTTTTTTTTTTTTTTTTTTTTAGTAGAGACAGGGTTTCTCCATGTTGGTCAGGCTGGTCTTGAACTCCTGGCCTCAGGTGATCCACCTGCCTCAGCCTCCCAAAGTGCTGGGATTACAGGTGTGAGCCACCATGCCCGGCCAACAGTGTTTCTTACTTTCCTTTCTATCTATTTTCTACTTATTCTATTGAGGACATTTTTCCTCCCAGAGGAACATTCCTATAATTCTGTAACAAAATGAGAGGAAAACAGGATTCCCGTGACAGAAAATGTGCTTTAAGATCTCATTTTCCAAAATACAAAGGCTTCTTACAAGGGTGTGTGTGTGTGTTTTATGTTCTGTGTACTGGTCACACCTACAAATAATGAATAATAACAACAGCACAAGGGAAGCAGGGCTGGTGCCCCCCTTCCCACAAACACCTGACACATTCATTTCTGTTGCCTTGTTTGTTATAGAAATAGATTCTAGGAAACATAAGCAAAAAAGAAATAAATAACTGAAATGTATTAGATGGACAGGGCGGTAGCTTGTAGTAAAACGATGCAAGCTGAACAATGACATCTCACAAAGGACAGGAAACAGGGCATTAGGTGTCCAGGAAGCTGGTGTTTCCAGGGCAACACCTTTGGGACAATTGTTTTCAGCCCTGCCTGTGCCACTGATCAGTATATGAATTCTGGGGACAGAGAGTCTGTTAGGCCTGGCTTGGTTCATGTCCAGCCTTTGGATAAAGAAGGGCAGGATATTTTGATTTCAGGACACCTCAAAAGCGTATCTGACGAGGAAGGCTGGGCGAGCATCCATTCTGGTTGGTTGAGCCTGGCCATGCCCAAGTCGTTCCAGTTGTTGCAAATTTTGACTATCGCCCTGAGAGAGGGATAAATCCCCAAAGGAAAACTGGGTTTTCAGCAGGGTGCAGGGGCTCATGCCTGTAATCCCAGCACTTTGGGAGCCTGTGGTGGGCAGATCACCTGAGGTCAGGAGTTCCGAGACCAACCTGGCCAACATGGTGAAATCTCGTCTCTACTAAAACTACAAAAATTAGCCAGATGTGCTGGTGGGCACCTGTAATTCAGCTACTTGAGAGGCTGAGGCATGAGAATCACTTGAGCCTGGGAGGCGGAGGTTGCAGCAAGTCAAGATTGTGCCACTGCACTGCAGCCTGGGTGACAGAGAGACTCTACTAAAAAAAAAAAAAAAAAAAAAAAAAAAAAAAAAAAAAAAAAAAAAAAAAAAAAAAAAAAAAGCAAAGAAAAAGGGGAAGAAAAAAGAAGAAAAGGTTAATAGGTAGGTGAAACCATGCCTCTCTATTGTGAGACAGGTATGCACAATGATGTTGTTAAGAATATTTATAGCCTATTCTCACACCTATAATCCCAGCACTTTGGGAGGCCAACGCAGGTGAATCACAAGGTCAGGAGATCAAGGCCATCCTGGTCAACACGGTGAAACCCCGTCTCTTCTAAAAATACAAAAATCAGCTGGGCATGGTGGTGCACGCCTGTAGTCCCAGCTACTCGGGAGGCTGAGGCAGAAGAATTGCTTGAACCCAGGAGGCAGAGGTTGCGGTGAGCCGAGATGGTGCCATTGCACTCCAGCCTGGGTAATAAGAGTGAAACTCCGTCTCAAAAAAAAAAAAGAATATTTATAGCCTATTGATGATACTGACTGACAAGAATATTTATAGCCTATTTACTCTAAAATCCATGTATTATTATTATTCTAAACCCATTAATTATTGTTATTCCAAAACATATCTATTTTTAACTATTTAAGCACATTATTGGAACATTCAGTGAGAGCTTAATGATCTTTGATTCTTCAAGGCAAATCAACTTTGTACCATGTCATTGGAATAAAACAGAAATTAAACAGTTGAGGCTGGGCGTGGTGGCTCACGCCTGTAATCCAAGCACTTTGGAGGCCAAGGCGGGCGGATCACCTGAGGTTGGGAGTTCAAGACCAGCCTGACCAACATGGTGACACCCCGTCTTTAAAAAAAAAAAAAAAGAAATTAAACAGTTGAAAGGGCCTCTACTCTCCCAAGACCTCTGGTGCCCACCCCCCCCATCTAATATTCTAATATATTCATAGACATTAAACAAATGGCAAGAGTCTCTTATTTCTTTTTTAAATGAGGAGAAAGACTGCGTCGCTATGAAAAATATACTCTGTCACCAGAGCCACGCCAGAGTTCTTTAGAGGAATAAATAGCTGCAGTCTCATAGCAACATTCAGTTGAACAATGCTGAGAGCTGAAAGGCGTTCTTCGGTTAGAAATTCATGCCTACGAGAGGACACCGTGCATGAAGTTCCTCACTGTTAATTACAGATAATAAAGTCAGTCCCCAGGCAGTGGAAATGAGCGTCCATCATACAGCTGGCTTCTTGGGAATTTTGCAAGGATTGACCAATGTCCTCAGAAACCTAAAATGAATGAATATGCTTTTTTTTCCTTTATTTTTTTTTGAGACAAGGTCTCTCTCTGTTGCCTAGGCTGCAGTGCAATGGCACAATCTCAGCTCACTGCAACCTCCACCTCCTAGGTTCAAGTGATTCTCCTGCCTCAGCCTCCCAAGTAGCTGAGATTACAGGTGGGTGCCACCCTGCCTAGCTGATTTTTGTATTTCTAGTAGAGACAGAGGTTTCACCATCTTGGCCAGGCTGGTCTCAAACCCCTGACCTCAGGCGATCTGCCCACCTCAACTTCCCAATGTGTTGGGATTACAGGCGTGAGTCACCGTGCCCAGCCAAATGTGCATATTTACCGAGAGGACTCAGTGACCGGACCTGTAACCTCACATAGGCTTCTTAAAAGTGTTTTCTTTTATATTCTGTGCACTGGTCATACCTACAAATAACAAGTAATAATGATAACAGCACAAGGGTAACAAGGATGACGTCCCTCTCGTGCTTGCTACAGACATACCTCGGCCAACAACTGATATATTCATGGAGCCTATTTGAAGCCTTATTTCTCTGCTTAAAAACTGTTCTCCTATAAAGCAAAATAATTGATTTTTGTACTCTCTGGGGAATCTGACATTCACAGCTAGTAAATGCACATTTATTTCCCTCCCTCCCTCCTTCCTTCCTTTCGAGACGGAGTTTCCCTCTTGTTGCCTGGGCTGGAGTGCAATGGTACTATCTCATCTCACGGCTACCTCCGCCTCCCAGGTTCAAATGATTCTTCTGCTTCAGCCTACCAAGTAGCTAGCTGGGAACACAGGCACCCGCCACCACACCTGGCTAATTTTTGGATTTTTAGTAGAGACGGGGTTTCACTATGTTGGCCAGGCTGGTCGCGAACTCTTGACCTCAGGTGATCCACCCACCTTGGCCTTCCAAAGTGCTGGGATTATCGGCGTGAGCCACCGCGCCTGGCCTACCCTCATATGTTTTAATGAGAAACTAATGTTTTTCTCCATAGTCTGGAGACACATTGGCTCTCTAGGAAGTGGTGGCAGGTTTACAGCCATGATTACCTGACTGAGACAGCTCAGGGCAGAGCAATGGAACTGGAGTCCCCTCCTGACTCCGTCATCTTATTCCAGAGTGGGCTAGGCCAGCAACCTGGCTTCATTGCACCTCACAATTAAGTGACAGATTTCTGTTCACTCCTAATGCAGCTCTGAAAGCCTGCCTTTCTAGTTATCTTCTAACGGTAGAAAAGAGAGTCAAAAGAGGCTGGGCACGGTGACTCATGACTGTAATCCCAGCACATTGGGAAGTTGAGGTGGCCAGGTCGCCTGAGGTCAGGGGTTTGAGACCAGCCTGACCAACGTGGTAAAACTCCGTCTCTACTAAAAATGCAAAAATAAATAAATAAAGATAAATAAATAAATAAATAAGCCAGGTACGTGCCTGTAATCCCAGCTACTTGGGAGGCTGAGACAGGAGAGTCACTTCAACCTAGGAGGCAGAGGTTGCAGTGAGCTAAGATCGTGTCACTGCACTCCAGCCTGGGCAGCAAAGCAAGTCTTCATCTTAAAAAAAAAAAAACAAAAAGCGGAGGGGGTCAAGAGAAATGAACAGAAAGCCACCTTTCTATCCTTAAATATATCTTGACCCCCCCCCAAAAAAAAAAAGCAACTCACATTTGAAACTTTCCTTTAGGTCCCCCATCTCTGGCCCGTGGACTTTGCAGGAGCAGGTCCAGGAAATTAGTCCTTGAATTGGAAGCAGAAGTACAAGAAAAATGGATCCAGGAGGTTATCCTTTAAATACCAAATCCTTGATCAGGCCTCCTTCCGCCAACTGTTCTTTCTTCATCTGAACAAAGAAGCAGTGGTCGGTACCAACAGGCACTGTCCACCGTGCTGGTCTGTTTCGTCCTGCATTGTCACCCTGAATGCTGAGGTGGAGGCTTATCAGGACCTTGGAGAGATCAGCGCTATCCTGAGAGATTGAATTAAGATTGGTAAATACCTTGACAGGCTAGAACAATGGATGAAATCTAACAATTGAAATTGAATCAGGATAAATGCACATTCTGGTCCACAGGATGCCAAGTGCATAAAAATAACTGATACTGTGGAAAGAGGTCGGTCTAGAATGTTCAGGTTAATACAATCTGTTTGTGCCAACAGGATGACGTGGCGCCCCTACTCAACCCAAACGTAGCATGGTGTGGGCTTGATGAGCAAAGCTGGTGGAAGCAAGAGAAGAAAAATCCCCCCTTGTCCTTTGCTCAGGCCACATCTATGTCATTAGCATGACTTGAATGTAAGAAGTGTGGGAAGTAGAAAAGTTCTTTTTTAAAGTTTTCTTTCTTGTTAAAAAATAAGTGTGTTAATAACTTTGTGAAGCCCTATTCTATGTAGCTGTTAGACATGCCAGGCTTACAGGCACGTAGTACATTCTATGTCCTTGTATTTTAACCAAGATATCTGTGCTGGATGTGCTCACAGGCGTGTCCCAGTTCTTTACTGCTTTTACCTGTTTAGAAAAGTTTTAAGTTGTTAGCCAATCGGATTTTAGCCTAGATTGTGAGGTCTGACTCCAGCCAATGGAGATCAGACACAGCAGTAAGAACAACCCCAGATGCGTAAGGGATAAATTTGTCTGCTTTCCTTTATCCATTGTACTTTTGCAGCAAGATGGCTAGTGAGAGTACCCTTCCTGCAGTCCAGGAAGTAAAAATTGCTGAAAGATCCTTTGTCTCAGGGCTGAGTTTTCTTTGTGGCACCGAGCGTCTATTTCCAACATCTATTGCCAACAGGAAGGAAAGCCAGATAGACTCCACTCAGGTGAGTGGTGGCCCTGCTGGACAGAGAGACCATGAAAAGAATCTAGAATTCAACCAGGGCCTGAAAAGGTGAATAAAGACAGCAACGACCTTAATACAGAATCTCAGCCACGGAAAGCAGGTGCTAAAATTAAAAGGGTTTGAGAAAGAATCACATAGGAAAGTGAAAGAGTTGATGAGGTGGAAGGGCCAGAAATCAAGGCATTTAGGTATCTTAAAAGAACTAAAAGGCAATCAAGTGGAAAAGGATGTTTGATGCAGCCTCATTGGAGGTCGCAAGTCAAATCAGGGGAGCACAAATGATAAAGTGGGGTGATGGAGATGTGGGAGACAGGGACAGAACTCATTTGCATTGATTATGGGCTCAGAGTTCCTGTGATGTTGACAATAAAAAGCATTCAGCTGCCGGGTGCTGTGGCTCACACCTGCAATCCCAGCACTTTGAGAGGCTGAGGTGCGCAGATCACCTGAGGTCAGGAGTTTGAGACCAGCCTGGTCAACATGGTGAAATCCTGCCCTGTCTCTACTAAAAATACAAAAATTAGCCAGGTGTGGTGGCGCGTGCCTGTGATCCCAGCTACTCAAGAGGCTGAGGCAGAAGAATCACTCAAAGCCAGGAGGTGGAGCTTGCAGTGAGCTGAGATCACACCACTGCACTCCAGTCTGGGTGACAGAGCAAGACTGTCTCAAAAAAAAAAAAAAAAAAAAAAAAAAAAAAGCATTCAGCAGATTATCCAGAAGCATCTTGGCCAGAATGTGTGTGGCTCAGATCCCTGTCTCAGCAATCTCTGCCTGATAAGCAATGTTATTGCCCTTGAGCAGCTAAGCCAATATCCTTGGGATGGTAAAACTACTCCCTTCGGCCCAAGCACTCTTTAAAAAAAACAGAATCACTATTTACTGAAGTATAACCTATACACAGGAATGTGCACATAGCTAAATGTAGGGCTTGAAAAGATTGCAGAAACTGAGCACACCCATGGATCCAGAGCCTAGACTGAGCAGCAGACAGAAGCCCCTCATATTCCATTCTTGTCACTACCCCTCCCCAGTGGTGATTTCTGTCCTTTTTTTTTTTTTGAGACAGAGTTTTACTCTGTCACCCAGGCTGCAGTGCAGTGGCATGATCTTGGCTCACTGTAGCCTCCCCCTCCTGGGTTAAGCAATTCTCCTGCCTCAACCCCTTGAATAACTGCATCTATAAGTGCCCACCACCATGCCCAGCTAATTTTTTTTTTGTATTTTTATTAGAGATGGAGTTTCACCATGTTAGCTAGGCTGGTCTTGAATTCCTGGCCTCAAGTGATCTACTTGCCTTGACCTCCCAAAGTGCTGGGATTACAGGCGTGAGCCACCGAATCCGGCTTGTCCTAACATTATTATTATTTTTTTTAAGATAAAGTCTCGCTCTGTTGCCCAGGCTGGAGTGTAGTGGTGCGATCTCAGCTCACTGCAACCTCCACCTCCTGAGTTCAAGCGATTCTCCTGCCTCAGCCTCCAAAGTAGCTGGGATTACAGGCGTGTACCACCACGCCCAGCTAATTTTTGTATTTTTATTAGAGACGGGGTTTCACCATGTTGGTCAGGCTGGTCTTGAACTCCTGACCTCAGATGAACCACCCACCTTGACGGCCTCCCAGAGTGCTCGGATTACAGGCATGAGTCACTGCACCTGTCCTGTCCTAACTTTTAATAGCATAGATTTATTTTGTACTTTATAAAAATGGAGTCATAATCTCATCTATGTTGTGTGTGGTTGTGGATCATTCATCTTAGTCTGTTGGGTGAATATACCACACATTATTTATGCTTTTTTTTTTTTTTCAGATGGAGTCTCCCTCTGTTACCCAGGTTGGAGTGCAGTGGCACGACCTCGGCTTGCTGCAACTTCTGCCTCCTGGATTTAAGCGATTCTCTTGCCTCAGTCTCAATGCATGTTCACCAGAAGGCATGAACTGCAAGTTCAGAGCAGCCTTCTGTAACAGCCTCATTTGGAAACACAAATGTCCATTAGTAATGCATAAATAGTCTGGGTGTGGTGGCTCATGCCTGTAATCCCAGCACTTTGGGAGGCCGAGGCAGCCAAGATGAGCAGATCATCTGAGGTCAGGAGTTTCAGACCAGCCTGGCCAACATGGTGAAACTCCGTCTCTACAAAAAATACAAAAATTAGCTGGGCATGGTGGCAGGCACCTGTAATCTCAGCTACTCTGGAGGCCGAGGTGGCAGGAGGCTGCAGTGAGCCAAGATCGTGCCACTGCACTCCAGCCTGGGTGACAGAGTGAGACTGTGCCTCAAAAATAAATAAATAAATAAATAATAATCATACTTTTTGTTTGATCGGGAAAAGGAAGGTTTTTGTATTTGTTGAAATAATCTGTATATTTTAACATTTAAAGGTTTGTAATATCTAAGGGGATTTTCATATTAGACTATAATAGAGTAGCCTCGTAAGTCCAATTAGGATGTGTAATCTGGTAATGATTTCACATTTGTGATTTTAAGTTGAAAGTTATTAGAGAACTTGGTTAAGTTTGTAAACTACATTAGTCTCTTCAAGATAATTTACTATGGCTGAGTGTGGTGGCTCATGTCTGTAATCCAACACTTTGAGAGGCCTGAGGCTAGGAGTTCAAGATGAGTCTGACCAACATGGTGAAACACCATCTCTACTAAAATTACGAAAATTAGCTGGGCATGATGTTGGGTGTCAGCTGTAGTCCTAGCTACTTGGGAGGCTTGAGGCAGGAGAATTGCTTGAACCCAGGAGGCGGAGGTTTCAGTGATCCAAGATCATGCCACTGCACTCCTGCCTGGGTGACAGAGCAAGACTCCATCTCAAAAAAAAAAAAAAAAAAAAAAAA
>PVKP010040085.1:0-19715 GCA_004027715.1 Plecturocebus donacophilus
CACTCATAGGCGGGTGTTGAACAATGAGAACACATGGACACAGGGAGGGGAGCACTATACGCTGGGGTATGTTGGGGGAAAATAGGGGAGGGACAGTGGGGGGGGAGGGACAGTGGGGGCTGGGGAGTTGCGGGGAGATAGCATGGGGAGAAATGCCAGATATAGGTGAAGGGGAGGAAGGCAACAAATTACACTGCCACGTGTGTACCTATGCAACAATATTGTATGTTCTTCACATGTACCCCAAAACCTAAAACGCAATAAAAAAAAAAAAAATTATATATATATATATATATATATATATATATATATAGGCATACCAGAAAAGAGAAACAGATAACTGAAAGCTGAGAGGACAAAGAAGACAACAGAACAGATGCCAGGGCATTCAGCTATTCAAATGACGGCATGGTCATTAAAACAGGCTAAAAGATGGAAACTCAGACCAAAGAGCTGGAATCTATAAAAAAAGAAATCTTAGAACCAAAAAAAAAAAATACAGTAACTCAAATTAGAATTTTAATAGATTTAAAAGCCAACTAGCCAAATAAGAAAAGATCTTAAGTGGAGTGGAAAATAGGCATAGTGGCAAATTTTAATATCTAGATTAAAGTACAGAGAAAAAAATAAGATTAGAAAATTAGTAAGACATAGGTCACACACACACAAAAAAGAAAACACCATACATGGGAGCCCCAGAAACCCTGTCTCTACTAAAAATACAAAATTAGCCGGGTGTGGTGGCAAATGCCTATAACCCCAGTTACCCAGGAGGCTGAGGCAGGAGAATTGCTTAAACTCAGGAGGCGGAGGTTGCTGTGAGCCAAGACTGTGCCACTGAACTCCAGCCTGGGCGACAAGAGCAAAACTCCGTCTCAAAAAGAAAAAAAACTTACCTTGCAAACGTTAACCTAAAAAAGTTACTGTTGTACCAGCATTCATCAATTGTACCAGCATTCATCAAAGTAGTTTTTTTTTAATGTTTTAATTTTTGTTTAAAGATTGGGGGGCTCTCACTCTGTTGCCCAGGTTGATCTGGAATTCCTGGGCTCAAGTGATCCTCCCACCCCAGTCTCACAAAGTGCTGGGATTACAGGCGTGAGCCACCACACCCGGCCAATGTCAAAATAGATTTTAAGGCAAGAAGTTTAATTAAAAGTTAAAAGGAATATTTCATAATAATAAAAAGCTAATTAAATCAGGAAGCTACAGTACTCCTAAATTTGTTCGCACCCAATATATACAGAAACAAAGAATAAGAGGAGAAAAAATTCATCTACAATCACAGTGGGAGATTTTAACACATCTATTTCGGTAATTAATAAAACAAGTAGACAAGTAAATCAGTAAGGATATAAGTTCTTTTTTTTTTTTTCTTAAGCCTGTTGCCCAGGCTGGAGTAGAGTGGTGCGATTTTGGCTCACTGCAACCTCTGACTCCCAGGTTCAAGTGATTCTCTTGCCTCAGCCTCCCAAGTAGCTGGGGTTACAGGCATGTGCCACCATGCCCAGTTAAGGATATAAGATGTTTAAACAACATGATGAACACACTAGGTCTATTTGATATACATACAAGAGCCAACAAATGCAAAATCCACATTTAATGCACATGGAACATTTACAAAAACTGACCACAAGCTAAGTCATATTCTCTGACCATATGGAATTAAGCTATAAATTAGTAACTTTAAAAAAAATCAAATATCCAAATTTTTGGAAATTAAGCAGTACACTTATAAAACAAACCCATGGGCTAAAGAAGATAACACAATGGAAATTAACCCTATTTGAATTGAAATGATAATGAAAATATATCACAACTTGTGGGGTATAAAATAAAAAAAAATACTGAAAAACAAAACCAGAAAAAAATACAAACAAACAAACAAAAAGAAAAAGAAAACTTGTAGGACACATTTAAACCCATGCTTAAAGGGAAAATTTTTAACCTTTTGTGTATTTAAGAGAAAAGAAGACTAAAAGATATCAATAGGTATTCATCTCAAGAAGCTAAAAGAACAACTGAAATTCAGAGAGTAAAAGGAAGGAAATAATAATGAACAGAAATCAATGAAAATATAAAACAAATGAACAAGACAGAAAATCAACAAAGCCAAAAGTTGGTTCTTTGAAAAAAAAGAACAAAAATGACAAAACATACCAAGACTGATAGAGGAGAAAGAAATAGAGTGAGAGCAAGCACAAATGACCAATATCAGAATAAAAAATGAGACATCAGGGCTGGCTTCTCTGGCTTGCTAACTCGGCTGCTCTGGAAATTCGTGCGTGGTAGCGCAGTGAGGTACCTCTAATGAAATTATGACCAGGTGGGCATGAGTTAATACTACATATAACAAAAGACCCTTGCCTGCAACATCATGGGAGGACATGAAGAAGGGATCCTTTGACGGAACAAGCCAAAACCTACCAAAGCGTAAACAACTTGAAGCCAATAGGCTATCCCTTAAAAATGATGCACCCCAAGCAAAACATAAAAAGAACAAAAAGAAAAAAAGAGTTCTTAAATGAAGATGTGAATGGATTCATGGAATACCTAAGACAGAATTCACAGATGGTTCACAAGGGGCAAATTATAGCAAAAGACAGTAAGGAAGTAAGGGAAGAAATTGCAGTTGCTTTAAAGAAAGACGGTCGATGGGAAGGAAGAAGATTACAAAGGCAAGCGGCAAAGAAAAATGCAATGGTGTGTTTCCGTTGTAGAAAACCTGGTTTTGCCCTGCCGCCCTTGAAAATCAAGATATGGGCATTGAAATATGTTACAGGTGTGGGTCCACAGAGCATGAAATAACCAAGTGTAAGGCTAAAGTAGACCCAGCTCTTGGTCAATTTCCTTTTGCAAAATGTTTTGTTTGTGGAGAAATGGGACACCTGTCTAGAGCTTGTCCTGATAATCCCAAAGGACTCTATGCTGATGGTGGTGGCTGCAAACTTTGTGGCTCTGTGGAACATAAAGATTGCCCAGAAGGCAGAATTCAGACCGAATGGTCACAGTTGGTCGCTAGGCAAAGGGAATGAGTGTAGATTATGAAGAAATTTTGGATGCACCTAAACCACAAAAACCCAAAACAAAAATACCTAAAGTTGTTAATTTTTGATAATAACTAGCACTATCATTAGGTTACTACCTCATTTTTACTTTCTAAACAGGCCCACTTCACAAGTTAGAGTTGGGCTCCCTTGTAGCCAGGACTATACTGTAGATAGCAGTATGATCTGAGTGTGGTCAAAAACAATTTTCTTTATTCTGTTCATCAAATAGTACTTCTACCACTGTTTGGAGAAAACTAAAGAAAAGAGTAAGATGGTTAAATGGATTCTCTAAAAGAACGTATTTTAAGAGACAGAACTTAGGCATAGCTAAGTGGATGTATACCTAATTGTAACAATCATCTTTTATAAAAGCAAAAGTATGCAGAAATGTGAAATATCCCTAAACAGAGGGTACAAATGAACTTTTGGTGATATTGTTTTCTTAGCTCAGAGTATCAATTTATTATTATAATAGAAATGTACGAGTTGCTAGAAAGTCTGTATTTTTAAAATATGGAATAAAAATGCATTTTCCATTGCTTTGTTAAAAAAAAAAAATGAGACATCACTGATCCATTCTAATCACAAGACAGTAGGTTATTTTTTTTTAATTTCAAACTTTAAGTGTCAGAGTTTACATAAAATGGACAAACTGCAAAATGCAACATACCAAAAGTGACCCAAGAAGAAAAAGAAAATCTGAACAGCTTATGTTGATCAAAGAAATTGGATCAGAGATTAAAACTCTTTCCACAGAGATGGTCCAAAGGGCTTCACCAGGGAATTCCTTATCAAAATGTAAGGAAAAATAACACCAATTTTATATAAACTCTTTTAAAGAACAGGAAAAAAAGGAAAATGTGTCAACCTGCTTTCTGAGACCAACATAAAACGTGATGCCAAAACCTGACAAAGTCATTACAAAAAAATCATAGGGCAATCTCTCTCATGAATTTAGATGCAAAAGTTCTAATAACTAACATCAGCAAATCAGATTTAGCATTATATTAAAAAGATAATACATCAAACCAAAATTAGGTTTACTTTGAGAATGTGAGGGCAATTTATCATTTAAACAGCAATCAATATATATCACAAATTAATAAAATAAGGCAGAAAACATATGATCCCCTTAATAAATGCAGTAAAAATATTTGATGAAATTTAATATCATGATTGAAACTTTTAGCAAACTGGAAAAAAAAGAGCATTTCCTGGCCGGGTGAGGTGGCTCACACCTGTAATCCCAGCACTTTGAGAGGCTGAGGCAGGTGGATCACCTGAGGTCAGGAGTTCGAGACCAGCCTGGCCAACATGGTGAAATCCCATCTCTACTAAAAATACTAAAATTGCAGGCCGGGCGTGGTGGCTCACGCCTGTAATCCAAGCACTTTGGAGGCCAAGGCGGGCAGATCACCTGAGGTCGGGAGTTCAAGAACAGCCTGACCAATATGGTGAAACCCCATTTAAAAAAAAAAAAATTTTTTTAAAAAACTAAAATTAGCCAGGTGTGGCAACGCATGCCTGCAATCCCAGCTACTCGGGAGACTGAGTCAGAAGAATCGCTTGAACCCAGGAGGTGGGTTCAAGTCTCCTGGAGTGCCACTGCACTCCAGCCTGGGCAACAAAGTGGAACTCCGTCTCAGAGAAAAGACAGTACCAGGAAAAGATCAGCATAATCTTAAGTTAGACAAAGATTTATTAAACAAGAAACAAGGGCACTAAGAATAAAATTTATTTCCTAAATCAAACTGAAGTTTTGATAAAGATTTTCTTTTCATCGCAAGATACCATTAGAGAGTGAAAAGACAAGCCACAGTCTAAGGAAGACCCTAACACAGATACCCAACAAATAATTCATTCAAAATATGTAAAGATTTCTACAGTTTAATAGCTGGACAATCTAATAAAAATTTCACAAGAGCCTTGAAAAAAGCACATTTCACAACAGAATATTTTCAAATGTCCAATACAGGGATTCACCATCACTGGTTATGAAGCAAATGCAAATTCAATCCAAAATGAGATATTATTATACTCCCATCAGAATGACAAAATTTAAAAACTGTCAATATCAAGTATTGGTATGGGAATGTTAAACTGGTACAATCACTTTCAAAAACTGGCAGAATTTAGTAAATCTAATATGCATATCCTATGACCCAGCAATTTGACTAGGCATATACCCAATATATATGTGTATATTTTTATACCAAAGGACAGGAAAACACAAATGTTAATAGTGGCAACATTCGTAATCGTCCCAAAGTGAAATAACCCAAATGTTATCAGAGTAGAATGGGTAAATAAACTGTAGTATACTCTACTACAGAATTGCTGTATAGGAATAAAAAAAAAATGACCACAGGCCAGGGGCGGTGGCTCACGCGTGTAATCCCAGCACTTTGGAAGGCCGAGGCAGGCAGATCACAAGATCAAGAGTTCGAGACCAGCCTGGTCAACACAGTGAAACCTCTCTACTAAAAATACAAAAATTAGCTGGGCGTAGTGACGCATGCCTGTAGTCCCAGCTACTCGGGAGGCTGAGGCAGAAGAATTGCTTGAACCTGGGAGGCAGAGGTTGCACTGAGCCGAGATCACGCCACTCACTGGACTCCAGTCTGGTGATAAAGGGAGACTCCATCTCAAGTAAAAAAACAATGACCACTATAAGCAAAGTGAAGGTGAATCTCACAGTCACAAGATTCAGCAAAAGAAGTCAGACATAAGAGTTTGTACTTCTAACATTTATATAAAGTTCAAAATCAGGTAAAACCAATCTATGGTGACAGAAATCAGAATAGTGGTTACCTTAAGAGAAGTGACTAGGAAGAGGCAAACTGGAGACTTCTAGGGTATCGGTAACGTTCTATACTTGAATCTCTGTCGTAGTCACCTGGCTGTGCTAACTTTGTAACCAAGTCCATCAGATTTGTGCACTTCATATATATAACACTTAAAAAAAAATGAAGGGAAGAAGGGAGGAAGGAAGAGAGGTATAGATGGAAAAGGAAGAGAAGGAGGAAGGCTGACCTTATCCCATAGACAATGAATGGTTGTTGACGGTTTTAGAGCAGAGAAATGGTGTGATGTTTCGTGAAGCATTTTCTTGGCTGTGCAGGATTTATTGGAAAAGCAGAAATACTAGAAGATGCACCAACTAGCAGACTACTGTCATAATCCTGGCATCCAAGTCATGTGATATTTATTCCACATATGGCTAATATTTGAGCTGTGGCAACGGAGGAAGGATAGAAACAATGTAAAAGAAAAATGTGATAGGTCTTGATGACTGAACCTAAGCTAGAGAGAAAACTGAAAAAAGGAAAGGGTCAAGTTCCCTGTGAGGTTCTGAGTCTGGGTGACAAATGTCACTAATGACAAAAGTATCAACAACTCAGGTCAGTCACTATAAGTATTGGTAAAAATGCAAAACAATGGAAATCTTATACAACCTTGCTGGGAGTGTCAAACTGGTACAATTATTTTCAAAAACTGGCAGTATTTACTAAACCTGATATACCTATCCTATGACCCAGCAATTCCACTAGGTATATACCCAATATGTGTATGATTGAGGTAAGGAACGTAGCTGTTTATTAGGGCAGATTAAGAATCTGTCAGGAAGAACTTGCCTGGCTTACCAGTAGTGCCTGACAAATGTTAGGTGACAATGATATTCACTGCAACTCTACAGGAATTTTTTTTTTTTTTTTTTTTTTTGAGACAGAGACTTGCTCTGTTGCCCAGGTTGTAGTGCAGTGGCTCGATTTAGGCTCACTGCAACCTCCACCTCCCAGGTTCAAGCGATTCTCATGCCTCAGCCTCCCAAGTAGCTGGGATTACAGGCACGCACCACCACGCCCAGCTAATTTTTGTATTTTTAGTAGAGACAGGGTTTTGCTACGTTGGCCAGGCTGATCTCGAACACTTGACCACAGGTGATAGGCCCACTTCAGCCTTTCAAAGTGCTGGGATTACAGGCATGAGCCACCGCGCCCAGCCAACTCTACAGGTTTGATCATTTGAGGGATCAAGGACTGCAATCAATCCAGTAAGATCACAAGTAAAACACATTATAAAAATTTGCCAATTCATCAATTCCCAAATCACATTTGTTCATGACAATCTAAAGGAACGGCCGACGCTACCCTTCTACTCACGCTGGCTTGCCGGCGCCGCAACGCTGCCCTCAGCTCATCTCGCAGATGCCTCAGTTTATGAATCTTCGTTCCAAGAGCACCTTCCTGCGCCTGCACGTTCTGCAGCTCTTCAGACTGTTTACGGGATTTGCTCACTTGGGTCTCTAGCCTTTCCAAGTGAGCTAAAACACCTAAGGAGCATAAAAGGAGAATTTCACAAGAAGCCAAGGATTTCTCACTGTGGCAACAAGACTCCTCTTAGGGAAGAACAGGTGACTCTTTTTTACCAGAACTTTGTGGCCAGCTGAATTGTTAGGTATCTGTCAATTTATAAAACCAGGGAAGCCAACAATTGAAATCAAAGATCATCAACCTCATAGGTTGAAGAGTGATGTAAAACAGGATCCTCTTCAAAGAGAGCCTGAGAGAGGACATGAACTATCACACACAGACAGGCAGCAGTGTCTTACCTAGGTCTGCAGTTTATCACAAATCCACATCTCTAGTGTGTAAAGGATGATTCCCTAGCTTTACCACGGGCTGGAGAGAAGCCCCCTCACGGCCGGGTACAGTGGCTCGTGCCTGTAATCTCAGCACTTTGGGAGGCCAAGGCGGGTGGATCACCTGAGGTCAGGTGTTCGAGACCAGCCTGAACAACATGACGAAACCCCATTTCTACAAAAGGACAAAAAATTAGCTGGGCATGGTGGCATGGGCCTGTAATCCCAGCTACTCAGGAGCCTGAGGCAGAAGAATTGCTTGAATCCGGGAGGTAGAGGTTGCAGTGAGCCAAGATTGCACCACTGCACTCCAGCCTTGCTGACAGAGCAAGACTATCTCAAATAAACAAAACAGAAGCCCCAGACTTTATTTAATCAAGCTTCTTAATTACACCTGGCATCTATTTTGTAGGATCCATACGGATAAACATGTACGAAAATCTTAATCTTCTTTCCTCGCCTCGGGACAGAATCCAAAAACTTATTCGCCCATCTAATTAAGACTAGAAACCTCTTACGGTTTTTACAGCTAATAAAACCATTCAAAAAATTGTGTGAGATCAAACAGAAACACATACGTGCTTTATGCAGAATTATCCTATTTTACTCATTGAAGCCTATCTCCTCTTGCTTTCTCAGAAACCCTCAATGATCAGTTACCCATTTTCTCAGCTGTGTTCATTTCCCTTCCACATATGCTCAAGTCTCAAATGTCTTCAAACACATATACGCATACACACACTCATTCATACACACACACATTCATTCGCTCACAGGCCTATTCTTGCCCACAAATCCCCTTCAGCTACCATTGCCCTTTTCTCTTCTTTCCTTTCCAGGAAAACTACTTAAAAGAGTTGTCTATGCAAGCTGAGTATCCCTTATCTGAAAGTCTTGGGTCTAGAAGTGTTTCTGATTTCAGAATTGGGAATATTTGCATTACACTTACTGGCTGAACATCCCATATCTGAAAATCCAAAATTAGAAATAAGCATTTCCTTTGAGCATCATGTCAGTGCTCAAAAAGCCTCCGATTTTGGAGTATTTCAGATTTTGGATTTTCAGTGCTCAAGCTGTACTCACTTTCTCCATTTCCTTGCCCGTGACTCATGCCTCAACCCACTTGAAACTCACTTCTGTTTCCATTATTTTACAAAAACAACTCTAAGATCAACAGTGATGTCCATGCTGCCGAACCTAAAGAACATTTTTCAAGCGCCCTTATCTCACCTCCCAGCACTATGTGCTTCTACTGATCACCACCTTCACGAAACCCTCTTTTCCCTTGAATCTTAGCATACCAGCCTCTTGGTTTGCCTTGTTGAATAGATGTTTATTACGCATCTGTTTTGTGCCAAGCACTATTTTAGGCACTAGGAATACAGTGATGAACTAGAGACGAACGCCTTGTTTTTGTGAAGCTTACATTTTACCGCTCTGACCCCTCTTTCTGCTTTGCAGACTGATACTCTCCTCCTTGACCATTAAATGCTGAAATTTTCCAGAGCTCAGTCCTAAGACCTCTTTTCTCCAGAAGAAACCTCATCAGTAGCCACAGCCTTAATGGCCGTATATGTCAATGCTTCACAAATATGTATCTCTAGCTTATACCTCTCTCCTGCTCCTAAGAAAGCAGAATATCTACCTGCCTTCTCAGTGTATCTACTTGGAAGACTTACAGAAACCTGAGAATCAACATATCCAAGACTGAATTCATCATCTTCCCCTTCTAAACCACTCCATGACGGGAACCATCATCCATCTAGCTGTGTAAGCCAGGTACTTTCTTCCTTACACCTTCTCCTGCCCTAGTCCCAATCTGTTACCAAATCCTACTGAATATAACATTCCTAGTATCTCTGAAATATTTCCATTTTCTCCATCTGCACTGCCACCATTGTAGTTCAAGCTACCACCATTTCTGGCCGATTTCAAGTTTCCCAGGTGGCCCAAACATTGAAGGCATATTTCAAAACCTAAATTGCATCACATCATCCAGCTGGCTAAAGCCTATCGATGACTTCACACTGCCTACGAAGCCTGTAGCCTCTGTGTCTCTCCTGCCCTCGTCAGTATCATGCTGCTCCTTCTCAATGCTCTTCCACACAGCCCTCCTCTCAGCCTCTCAAACCTGCCCAGCTTCTTTACCATCCTGATTCCCCGTACACCAAATGCTCTTCCACAGCCCCTTATCCACCTTCACCTGCAGTTACTCTAGCTCGTTAGCACTCAACGCAAGCAGCAGTTCCTCAGGGAAACCTTTGTAACACCTTCAAAATAAGGTCAGGTGCCAGCACATAAGATCTCAAAGATCCTGAGACAACATTATAGTTTTTTTGTTTTGTTTTAAATAAGAGATGGGGTCCCACTGTGTTTCCCAGGCTGGTCTCAAACTCCTGAGCTCAAGCGATCCTCCCGCCTCGACCTCTCAAAGTGCTAGGATTACAGGCATGTGCCACTGCACCCAGCCACTATAGTTTTCATTGTATATTCATTAGTGTGATTATTTGATTGCTTATCTCTCTCACTGAACCTTAAAGTTCCAAAATCAGGGACCATGTGCATTTCTGTTCACCCATGTATCCTTTATACCTGGCACAATGCCTGCCACATGGTAAACACTCTGGAAATATTTACCAAAACATGGACAACCAGGCATGCTGCTGTTGGAGATTAGTTCACTTGGTGTATGTCCACAGGAAGATCCACATTACTGCAATAATATTCGTGAAATACCAAAATTTTAAATAAATTAGTCCTAACAATTAGCACGTGATTCACTGCTTTATTAACAAATCTCTCTGTCCAACAATTATGTATCGAGAATCTACTATAGACCAAGGACCATGCTGGAAACTATTCATACTGTGGTGGCGAAATGAAGTCCCTGTCCTCATAGAGCTTACAAAAATTATTTAATGTCCAACCAGGAGGTGCTCTGAAAAGCACACACACACGGTTTAATTTAGGGTGGTACAGGTGATGCCTGACAAAATTCTATTTTATGGAAATTCTACATTACTAAAAGAGGGGCTATCATTGTTCCCGAAGTTTCTGAGATAAGGAGGTGTTCAAAACTATGTTAGCTTGTTGTTTAGCGTTGCTACTACAGAAAAGAGAGTCTATCTGCTGAGCCTGCTTTACCTTGGAAGTTATGATTGCATCTCATGCTCGCCAGTCAGCTTTGTCAGAAAAAAGGTTACAAAAAAGGTCAAAATTCCTGCCCATTTGAATAAATCATCTGGTTGCAACTAAAATTCCATGTCCTTCCTTCTCAAATGAGTGGGGAGATTTCAAATCATAAGCAAAAAGCTGAAATCACAGAAGCAGAGGGATAAAACCAGTATGGGCAACAGCTAAATGTTTAAATATTGTTTTGGGTAGAGAATAAGGGGACTGGTCTAAGTCTCTTGATAATCCAAAACTTCCACCTCATCGCTTATTTTAACAGAAACAAAATTAGGCCTGGACTAGAGAATAGGTTACTCCTGAATGTGTAGCATGTTTCTCCTACATAAAGTCACCAAACTTATTTTTAGTCTTAAAGTAACAATAAATCTTACCCCATACACTTTTATTATCTAAAGTCTCAGCTTAAGTCATCTTAAGCTGAATATAGCTACTTCTCAGTTATCAACGACAATGATGATGCAGAGAAAAGTGGGGTCGCCAAATTCACTGAGACACTCAGAAATTCTTTTTAAAACTGTAATATAGAGTAATTTTTTAAGTTGAGTTTTATGGCAAGCTTTCCCAAAGTACTGGTGCAGAACCCTTTGGATTTAGGCATCAGGCTTAAAAGTATTTCAAAGTTCTAAAACGTACTAGTAGCACAGGACATAAAGTCATACAAAACCAAACTGTCCACAAATATTACTGGGCACTAAAGAGGAAAGCAACTTTACTTCTGGACAGAAATTCAGATGTAAATCTGTTTCCAAAGGACTAAGGACTAAGTAAAAGTAATAGTTCCTAATTCTAAGCAACTCTAACAATAAAGCATTCTTTAGACACTTTCTACATCTTAAGATACAGAGTATGTACAGAATTAAACCTTTTATTGAATACTTCCTATATATTAGACACATGCTAAATGCTTTACTTGAAAAGTTTGAATTAAATACCTTTCCACCACAAAAGAAACACTTTTTCCACAACCACAACAACAGTGCTATTTTCACTTCCATTTTCCAGATGAAGAAACTGAGGCAGAGAATAAACTGACTTGCCTGAGATCACAATATTCAAAATGGCAGAGCCAAGACTCAAACCCAGTTCTAACCAACATCAAAGTCAAGGCCCTGCACTGGCCCTCCCTCAGGAGTAATGCATAAATGGCCCAAAAAATCCAGGGAGAGGAAAGAGACCCCTGGCTAGAACTGTAGTTCAGAATATAAACACCAAGCATATGATGGATGCAACTTATCGGTTTCAAAAGGGGTGGGAGCCTAGAAACGAAGCTATTTTTCCTCCTCGAAGGGTCTTGGCTGCCTGTCCCTTTGTCTTCAGTGTTAGTTCCTTCCACCGTTCTGCTCCCAAATGGGCCAGGTCTCACGTCAGTTCCAGGAGGAAAGGGCTCTCTCAGCCTGCGGGTCATCTTTGGGCAGCAGCAGGAAGGGGAAGGCGGCGACCCTCTGAATACCTCCTTTGGACTCGCCACCTGGACGTAAAGGGTTCGCCTGCTCCATCTCAGATTCCCAAGGGCCTTCTCAAGAAGTTGTCCAGCAAGCGGTGCTAAGAACCTCAATGTCCTTGCTGATTAAAAAAAAAAAAAAAAATAGCAACAGAGTCATATCATATCTATTCCCATTCAAAATCAGACGGCAGGGCACACATCACTCAGACACAACCCCCGGGCCGCGGATGACACAAATGTCACCGCTAGGACCCCCTGCCCTGAGCTGCCCGCTGGCTCCCAGCGTCTGAGCCAGCAGAATTCACGCCCAACCCCGCGCCCTCTACGCGCTCCCGAAGGCCCGGCTCCTCTCGTCCAGCGGGCTTCCCAGCCACGAAAGGAGTTTTAAGAAGGCTGTTCAGCCCGCCACCCTGGCCACTGTCCCGTCCGACACTGGGTCTTTCCCCTACCTTTTTTTTCCCCTTCTGGCTCACCCAGGCCAGGGGCGAGAATTCCCGCCATCCACCTCTTCAAAACCAACTCAACCGGTCCCGGCGTGCTTTGCGATTCTGCCGTACAAAAACATGGCGGCGCTCAGGGCCCCGCCCTGATCCCAGCATGCTCCGGGGAGTAAGTTCAGTCTTTCGGGTGGTCAGGAAGATGGCGGCCTCAGGGGCGGAGCCGCAGGTCCTGGTACAATACTTGGTGTTACGAAAGGATCTATCACAAGCTCCGTTCTCCTGGCCAGCCGGCGCATTGGTAGCGCAGGCTTGTCACGCGGCTACCGCGGCCTTGCACACTCACCGCGATCACCCGCAAACAGCAGCTTACCTCCAAGAGCTGGGGCGCATGCGCAAAGTGGTCCTTGAGGTGAGGCACTCGGGCGGAGGGGGAGGTGCTGAGACCTCGGGGGCGGTAGTGGGTGTGGTCTTGGGTCCGAAGGCCTAACTGCGGGGAGTGCGTCCGGCGGGAATTGGGGTGATCATTAACGTTTAGACTGGAGCTGTTTCCCTGGGGGTGCGCCCTTGGGAACGGCTTGACCGTGTGAAGAGTGGACACAGGTCCTCCGGGCTCCCTGTGAAGTGGTGGCTCCTGTGTCCCCGGCGTTCTGCCCGTGCACTGGCCGGTCTTTTAAACCCATGCCCCAAAGTGCTGTCCCGCAGCAAAACCGACCCTGAAGGGACAAACAGAGCTCCTTCTCGCCGTGGGGTCAGTGCAAAGTGAAGTCAAACTGAGTATTTACCTGAGTAGGACGCCACGTTATTTGAAAATAAATATTAAAAACCCTAGTATAAATTGAACCTAGCTTCAGATAGACCAGGCACCAGGGGTGTAAATCCGTACACCTTTTAAAATAGCAGTCAGGTTCTTTTTGTAGATGACCAAGCAAATCTCATCCTTACCACTTTGACTCTGTCTCTCCTACTGCTTAGAGATATAGCCTAAGAAAATAATCAGATGCACCCAAAGAGCTTTGCACAAGGATAATCATGGGAGCCCTTATGTTTTTTGAAGCATATTTAGTGGCCTGGGAGAGTGCTCATGATGTCCAAGCTAATTGAACTATATATACAGAATGATCCAGGCTTCGAAAGGAAAAACTAAGGAAATATATCTAAATATTAAGTACTACATGGTGACATTTTGGTTATTTCCTAATGCTTCTCTATATTTTTTAAATTTTCTACCTTAAGCACATATTTTATAATGAAAAGCGGCTTTAAAGTAATTAAGCCAGAATTCAGGTGGAGGGGTAGAGTAATCCCTTCATGGATAACTGGCAAAGACAGATTATCTTTCAAGAAAAATTGCTGCTGGGTAGTGAAACATCAAGTGGTAACCTGTAGGAAAATGTCTTGAGAATCTGAGTAGGCAGAACAGAAGCCGCTGGCTTTTCACTTAGATTTTCTTCCTAGGAAGAGGCCTCAGGAAATCAAGTTCAGACTCCTCTTGTCGCAGATGAAACTATCTGAAGCCCACAGAGATTGACTCCCCGGAGCTTCAAAGACGTCTGCTGATTCTTAGTTGTTAGTCATGACTCAAGAAAGGGACTTAGGAGTTGCTACTGGTAAAATGGAGGTGCTGTTGTAGTCAGAAAGGCCAACAAAATATAAGACAATACCAGGATCGACATTTACTGGGTGCTTAGTATGTGCCCGGCACAGGTCTGAGCCTAATATCATTAATCCTACTAGGAAGCGTTATCATTCCTATTTTATAAAGGGACAAAGAGAGGCTGGGCTCAGTGGCTCATGCCTGTAATCCCAGCACTTTGGGAGGCTGAGCCGGGTGGATTACCTGAGGTCAGGAGTTGGAGACCAGCCTGGCCAACATGGTGAAACCGCGTCTCTACTAAAAATACAAAAATTAGCCAGGCGTGGTGGTGGGTGCCTATAATTCCAGCTACTCTGGAGGCTGAAGCCGGAGAATTGCTGGAACCTGGGAGGCAGAGGTTGCAGTGAGCCAAGATCACACCACTGTACTCTAGCCCAGGCAACAGAGCAAGACTCTGCTGCCAAAAAAATAAATAAAATAATTAGCTGGGTGTGGTGGCAGGCACCTGTAATCCCAGCTACTTGGGAGGCTGAGGCAGGAGAATCGCTTGAACCCAAGAGGGAGAGGCTGCAGTGAGCCGAGATCACACCCCTGCACTCCAGCCTGGGTGACAGTGCAAGACTCCATCTCAAAAAAAAAAAAAAAAAATCCTTCCACTAGGCAGCTGTTAAAGTCAGAAGCGCTTAAAATTATGTGCACAGCCATAGAGAGCTAGAAAATGTGTAAAGCAGAATTACACATTACATGTTGTGTTGGGCATACAGCATCTCACGAGGGAAGATACAAATCTCCATTTTCTAAACAGGAATATGAAGCCTCTCTCCCCTCCCCAGTGCAGCAAGGAATGACATTGTTGCTCTGCAGCTCCTTCTTTGGTAAAGCTCTTACTCCACTTTCAGTTAAGAGGACTCCTGAAACCTTTTTTGGCCTTTGACACTTCCTAAATGGGCTATTCGGTTTGTGTTCTGTGTTCTCCTTTAGGCCCCAAATGAGACCACCCTAAAGGAGCTGGCTGAGACCCTGCAACAGAAGAACATTGACCACATGCTATGGCTCGAGCAACCAGAGAATATTGCCACGTGCATTGCTCTCCGGCCCTACCCCAAGGAAGAAGTGGGCCAGTATTTGAAGAAGTTCCGACTGTTCAAATGACTGCTGCTTTGATATGCTTGAATATCAGCTGGATCCACAAACAGCAGACCACCCATTCCTAAGCATTGTGTGCTCCCTGCAGTGTCAGCTTGCTCCCATCTTTCGGTTGTGACAATTTCTTGAGGGTTAAGCACGTGTTCATATTAAAGTTGTCACGAATAACTACTTCCTCTTATTATTATTAATAAGTTCAGGAGGCCGAGGTGGGCGGATCACAAGGTCAAGAGATCGAGACCATCCTGGCCAACATGGTGAAACCCCATCTCTACTAAAAATACAAAAAAATTAGCCGGGTGTGGTGGTGTGCACCTGTAATCCCAGCTACTTGGGAGGCTGAGGCGGGAGAATGGCTTGGACCCAGGAGGCGGAGGTTGCGGTGAGCCCAGATCACATGACTGCACTTGAACCTGGGCAACAAGAGCAAAACTCCATCTCAAAAAAAACAAAACAAAACAAAAATCACCCAGGTTTGAAACTTTGCTTTTGAATTCCTTATTTCTTACTCACATCCAGGTATCATATTTCATTGACTCTAAGACAACGTGAACTTTATGATGCAGTAATATTTTATGTATTGTTAAAAAAAAATGCTGGCAATTAAATTAAAACATGCAATTGACTGTATTTCAGTAACAATGAATTCTCCCGCCTCAGCCTCCCTAGTAGCTGGGATTACAGGTGCACACCACCACACCCAGCTAACTTTTGTATTTTTAGTAGAGACAGGGTTTTGCCATGTTGGCCAGGCTGGTCTCAGACTCCTGACCTCAAGTGATCTGCCCACTTTGGCATCCCAAAGTGCTGATATTACAGGTGTGAGCCACCATGCCCAGCCTTAGTTTTTCTAATCTCTCATAGCTGGTTACCAATTTGGTTTTCCAGCCATCTAGATACTGGAGGGTAGTTTGAAAAGGGGTCATGAGTAGTTCAAGTGCTGAAAAGTATCTTCCGTTTTAAATTGGTTGACATTCTGGATTATAAATCAGCCTCCTGTGACTGTAAATTTTGTGACTCAATACCCTAGAGCCCAATTATCACTGGATGAGCTGATGAAGTTGCGTTTTTGAACTTTGAAGGCTGAGGGTCAAAGCCTAGGTCACCGCTTATCGTGGCACCGGCAGAGCAGGGAGGGCTCCCCTCCAGGGGCAGGTTAAGAATTGCCTGTTTTATTGTTTAATAAACACAGAACTTTCCCACAGATTCTGAGATTCTGTCCTAAGGGCGTGAATTCCTTCTTGCTTCTTGGTTGAGAATCCTGGCAGTAGTGATCCATCGTAACTCATGGGAAGGCGTTAGTGTGGAAAGATGGTTGAGAACCACTGTCCTCAGCTATGACTGCCTGACAGGTTTTATCTGTCCTCTGAAGTCAGGCTTAGCATAGCACCAGTGTGTCCTTCTTTAAGATCCAGATATGGTGTGTTTTGACTGCTGGCTTAAGGCTGGATTTCAGCTGAGGGTATTTTTTTTTTTTTTTTTTTTTTTTTTGAGACAAGTCTTGCTCTGTCGCCCAGGCTGGAGTGCAGGGGTGCAATCTCCACTCACTACTGCTTCCACCTCCAGTGTTCAAGCAATTCTCCTGCCTTAGCCTCCTGAGTAGCTGGGACTACAGGCATGTGCTGCCACGCCTGGCTAATTTTTGTATTTTTAGTAGAGATGGGGTTTCACCATGTTGGTCAGGCTGGTCTCAAACTTCTGACCTCAGGTAATCCGCCTGCCTCGGCCTCCCAAAGTGCTGGGATTACAGGCGTGAGCCACTGTGCCCGGCCAACTGAGGGGATTTTTAAGGGTCAAATAAGTGGCACCCAAGTTCTGAACCTAGGTTCTTGAGAAATGAGACAAAAAGCAGATTTAAAAAATACCACTTTTATCAATTGGTTAGAAGATATAGCTTTACATGATGGCCTAAATAGAATTGCTAGTTCCCTGTCTTAAGGAAAAGTGTGAGTATACAAAGCAGATACTTCTCCAAAGCTTCCTACTGGTCATGTGGAGAAGTAAGGATAAAGGGAACAAATTCCCCACATTCGATCAAACTTTGACAAATTGGTTCCACTCAGTTGAGAGACGTGGACCAAAGGCAATGACCCACCCAGTTGGTCCATATCTCTTAATTGAGTGGGAACAATCTATCAACGTTTGATCGAATGTGGAGAATTTGTTCCCTTTATCCTTACTTCACATGACCAACTAGGTGGGTGATTGCCTTCTCCATGAGGAGGAAGAGTAAGGTAGAACAACAGAATAGGAGCATTACATCAGTTGAAAAGGAAGAAAACATTGAGTGGGGATGAAGCATTCTACCTCTGCCCCTACATTGGAGGTAAGGTATAAGAAATGCTCATGGTAAAAGTGGAAGATGAATCGGGCAACAGGTGAAAGATGTTTTTGGCTGGGAATGAGAAGAAAAGCTGGGGCATCAGTGGGGAGGCTGTTTGAAATAATAAGACATGAGACTGTGATGATGCGGCTGCAGGAACAGAAACTGAACCATGGGAAATATGCTGTTACTTCTTTGTAATACAAATGGAAAGAGCAAGGCAGGTGACAATCCCAGGAGACTTGATATTAAGGCTCAACACTTCAACTTAATGGCTATGCAATTTAGCTTCAGTTTCCTCACCTGTGGGTAAGTTTTAGCAGGATTGTGAGGACCAATTTAAAAAATACTCTATGAAAGCATTATATGACAATCACAATTTACTCTCTTTTAATGCAATCTTCATACTTATTTCTTTTTCTCATCTTATTGCGTTGGCCAGAACCTCTAGTGCAATAATAGCAGTTTTGGCAGATATCTTTGACTTGCTGTTAACTTATCATGAGAATGCTCTGTGACCTTCACTGTTAGGTATGTTATTTGTTAAGAGTTTTGACAAACACTCTATTAGATCAAGGGGTTTATCTTCTGCCACTGGTTGGCTAAAACTTTTTTCAATTCAGAAATGGATATCCAATACCTTTTCTGCATCTACTGAAATGGTCACATGGTTGTTCTCTGTTGTTACTGCGGTGAATTATACTCCTAGACTTCAAATATTGAACCATCTTTGTTCCTGTGATAAACCCTACAAGGCATGATTATTTAATGTGAGAGAGATAGTTAAGAGACCTGGGTTCCATCATCTTTTAGCCTTTAAAAACCATGACCTTGAGGAGAGATCCAAGATGGCCGATTAGCAACAGCTCAGGAATGTAGCTCCCAGTGAAAGCACAGAGAACAAGTGGACGCCGCACTTTCCGACGAATTTTTGTTGCCCACAGACTGGGAGATTCTCGGCAGAGGAGCCCCACGGGTGACCAGTGCGACTCTTTTGGCCAGCGAGGCTGTTTTGCTGGTGCCCCGGCGCGGCGCTTCTCAGTGCAGAGTATACAGGACTGGGTGCCCTTTTAGTCGGGCTCCGCTAGTCCCATCCTCACAAGGGGAACAGCAACTGGAAGCGCTGAGGACTGAGAGTTTCACAGCAAGCACAGCTGAACCCGGGAAGGCCCAGCTCTGTGGGGAAGGGGCGTCCACTGAAGGAAAACTAAGAAACAGAAAAAACTTCATCACCAACAAGCCGGACGTCCACTCAGAGACCCAATCTGAAAGTCGGCAATTACAAAGTCGACAGGTGGATAAATCCACAAAAATGGGAAGAAACCAGTGCAAAAAGGCTGAGAACACCCGAAATCAGAATGCCTCTCCTCCTACAGGGGATCGCAGCTCCCCATCAGCAAGAGAGCAAGGCCTGACGGAGGATGAGTGTGATGAACTCACAGAATCAGGCTTCAGAAGGTGGATAATAAGAAACTTCTGTGAGCTAAAAGAACATGTTCTGACCCAATGCAAAGAAACTAAGAACCTTGAAAGAAGATTTAACGAAATGCTAATGAAAATGGACAACTTAGAGAGGAATATAAGTGAATTGATGGAGCTGAAAAACACAACACGAGAACTTCACGAAGCATGCACCAGTTTCAACAGCCGAATTGACCAAGCAGAAGAAAAAATATCAGAGGTCGAAGATCAACTCAATGAAATAAAACAAGAAGGCAAGATTAGAGAAAAAAGGGTAAAAAGGAATGAACAAAGTCTCCAAGAAATATGGGACTATGTGAAAAGACCTAATCTACGTTTGATAGGTGTACCTGAATGTGACGAAGAGAATGAATCCAAGCTGGAAAATACTCTTCGGGATATTATCCAGGAAAACTTCCCCAA